>CAUYQG010171388.1:0-19427 GCA_963574415.1 Tarsius wallacei | reverse complement strand
TAAACTAGTGCAACCTCTGTGGAAAGCAGTGTGTTGATTCCTAAAAGCTCTAAATATCAACCTCCTACTGGGAATATACCTGAAGAACTAAAATCACTCTATAAAAAAGATACCTGCACACATATGTTTATCGCAGCATTGTTCACAATAGCAAGAGCCTGGAACCAACCATGCTGTCCATCAAAAGAGGACTGGATTTTTAAAATGTGGTACATATACACGATGGAATACTACACAGCCATAAAAAAGAACAAAATCATGAACTTTGCAGCAATCTGGATGGAATTAGAGTTTATAATACTGAGTAATCTCTCACAGAAACAAAGATCCTAGTATCACATGTTTTCACTCATAAGTGGACCTTGAACATCTATTGTAATACTATAAGAAAAGGATTGACAGTGGTGGGAAACTATGTGGGGGGGGACAGGGAGGTGAAGGGAGGTGGGATTAACGGTAGTCAATATCTGTCTGGGGATGGGGGGACACCCCTTATCAACAAGGGTGCCTGAACAATGCATATTTGTATACCTAACCCTTAACTGTACCCTGCAATTTTAAAATAAAAAATATGTTTAAAAAAATAAAAATAAATGGGTCATGTATATGAAAGTCGTAACTGTGACAACAGCTAGTCAAAGCAAAGGGCTCTGGTCTGTGAATTGCATGCACTGAATATCTCTGTCTTTTGATACTTTTCTGTTCAGTCCTTTTTGTTGACTTTTAAGTATTCTGTCACAGTGCCAACTAGGAAACTGATAGGCTAAGTCCCAAACAGTGCATGATTAAGCATAGATTACTGTCTCTGCTGTGTATGTGTGTGTGTGTGTGTGTGTGCCTGCGTGTGTGTATGTGTGTGTGTGTGTGTGTGTGTGTGTGTGTGTGTGTGTGTGCGCGCCTGCTTGCATGTTAGTATCCTCTTGGAACAGGAAGACTCAAAAGGGTACCAGCACAAATCTTTTTTTTTTTTTTTTTGTCAGTGTCTCATTGTTGCCCAGACTGGAGTGTAGTGGCATGTTCATGGCCACCGCAGCCTTGACTTACTGGGCTCAGGTGATTTTCTACTTCAGCCTTCCAAACAGCTGGAACGACAGGAATGTGCCACCAACCCCGGCTAATTTTTTGATTTATTGTAGAGAAGAGGGTCCCAACAAGTTGCCCAGGCTGGTCTCAAACCCATGGGCTCAGGCAATCCTCTCACTTTGGCCTCCCAAAGTGCTGGGATTATAGGCGTGAGCCTCCACACCCTGTCTCTATTTATCCTTTAAAAGCATTCCATGATTTTCCTCTATTTCCATCTAATATCACCACAAACCTTTCTCTAGCTCTCCTACACATAACTCCCCCCACATGCATGTATTACACACACATACACTGCACATACATACATTACACACACAAGACAGGTTCATCGAATGCTGTTTCTCTGTGTTTCAAGCGTATCTATGTAGATTTTTTTGGTATTGATTATATAATGGGGCTGTGTGAGCTACCAATTTAGGCTTTGGATTTAATTAGACATAGGAACTAATTCTGAATTGGCCTCTTACAAGCTTTGTGATTTTAGAGAAGTTACATAGCTTCAGTCCCTCCTCAATAAAATAAGATACTACTTATACTTATCAATAAAGTTGTTAGAAATTTTAAACTAAGAAAGAAGTATACGATAATATTCAAGAGTACATACTGTACTTAGAGATATTTCCTGAGTTTTACTCTGCCAGTTACTAGCTGTGAGATATCTGCCTCAGTTTCTTCAACGGTAAAATGGAGTTAATAACAACATCATAGGGTTGTAAAGATTAAATGAATTAGGAAATTGGTATAAGGTAAAATACAACAGTAGCCTGGGACTTGGTGTTATTATTACACTATTCATTATTATAACATAATGGTGGAATATAAAGTTCACCAAATCCTCATCCCAAAGAATAAATGAAACTAGCCAGAATTGTCAAAATAACAATTTCTGTACTTTGGAAACTTATCAAAGGCATATAGCAAGTTGAAAAACATTGATTCAAGGAAATTAAAAAAAAAAAACCTGGCTGGGCTTGGTGGCTCAGCCTGTAATCTCAACACTTTGGGAGGCCAAGGCGAGTGGATTGCGTGAGCCTGTGGGTTTGAGGCCAGTCCAGGCAACTTGACAAGACTTCATCTCTACGGTAAATAAAAAATTACCCAGGTGCTGTAGCGCACACCTGTAGTTCCATCTACTTGGAAAGCAGATGTGAAAAAATTGCTGGAGCCCAGTAGGTCGACGCGGGGTGGCCATGAGCGTGTCATTGTACTCCAGCTTGGGTAATGGAGTGAGACTCCAATTCAAAACAACAACAACAACAACAACAAAACACCAAAAAAAAAAAAACCTGCTGAACTTCAGTTAACAACAATGAGAATGTGATATTCTTATCTGAGGCTGCTTCTATATGTCAACTCTCGCACCACATATACATCAAATTCTATAAGTACAATAGTTCTAACAAGACAGAGAAAAGTTCTGAAAACCAGCAGTTTCACTGCCAGAGCAGCCAACTTCATTTGGAACACAATGTGGAAAAAAAACCATGCTCAGTTGTTGAAAACAATTGGTGATTTCAGTGGCAAGCAATCAGGGAAAGTGGAAACTGAAGTAGTCTAAGGCTGCAAATTAATGGCTGGTGCAAGCAATAGGTTGTCCACACTAACCAGAAATTTAAGAGAATAATTTGGGGAATTATGTTAGGCCTTAGGAGATTCAGGAAACTACAGAAGATTCTAGCCATCAACATACCCCTAGCTAAATGTGAGGCCTTGTGCATGTGCAGAGGAGATGGCAAAAGTCTTGTCAGAAAATGAAACTTCAGGCCAAGTTGTAAACTGCTTGAATTTGAACATATTCCCCAACTTACCCAGAAATCCATTGGTGAAGGATGGAAGCCTTTCTGGCTCCAGGTGTTTAAGCATAATCTCTGACCAGTCACAGGCTTACCACTAAGCTATGCTGATTTAGAGGCAACACTGTGAAGCCAGCTTCAAAAACAAAAACAAAAAAATCATAAATATCAGTAGCTATGTAGTACAGATTCGACATTTAGGCCAGGCATATGACTAAACTCACAAGCAAATAAAATCTGTGTTTGGTATGAGAGAAGAGGAAAAATCAGAATCTATACTCACTATTATCTCATTTATCCAGTTTTCTAAAAAAAATAATGAGACATGAAGAAAAGGAAAATATGATCCATACACAAGCAAGAAAGCAGTACATAGAAGATGCTTCTGAAGCATTCCAGATATTGGAATTGGCTGACAAAAAATTCACAGCATCCATAAGTACGTGCAGAGTACTAAAAGAACTTTTTTTAATTAAAGAAAAATATAACAACAATGACTCATCAAATAGAGAATGCTAATAAAAAAGTAGAAATTATAAAATAAAATCATATGGAAATTCTGGAGTTAAAAACTATAATAATTGAAATTTAAGAATTACTGGAGTTTCAGGTTTCTGGTTCAACACATAAGGAGCTAGAGGTGACCACTTTGTCCTAACAACAAATAAAAAGTTAAAACAACAATTGGAATCAACAACTATTCTCAGATCCACTTGAGAAGTGAAGTCACAAGACAAATCACTGCCCCCAAAATTAGATAGACAGATGGATAGACACAGATAATCACTAATTATCAGAGAAAAACCAATGAGCAGAAAATTCTGTGGGAACCAGTGGCAGAATAGAACAACCTAAACAGAAATTGATGACTTGCTGGAGGTTCAGTGTGAACAACTCTGAGAGTTAAAAACTCCAGAGGACCCAGTCATAGAGCCTCCATATTTTTGTAAGTTTTATCTCCAATAGTTCTGCCAGTTCCTCACAGTAAATATTGGAGTAAAATCCCCTAGTATTTCGGGCAGGAAAAAAGGAAAAGAAACCATCTTGAAATGTCAGAGCATTCTGCTCTTCTTAATAAGGCCTTCCCTTGGGATAAATGACTTTAATAGAACCTAACCTGCTGGGATTTTATCAGAGCCTAACATACTCAAGGAAAGGAAAATATCCAATTCAGCTCCCACTAGCATCCTATCCCACATAAGTTTTGGGGAAGGGAGTATATGAGAAGTACTGGTGAAATTTACAGTCCAGGGACACAAACAAACCCAAATACTGAACCTAATCACAGGAGTATAGCATGCTTTCCACCTGAGTACTTTACCATACATTACCAAAGATCTATTTAATGCAGGTCCTTTCACCCAGTTCACCATGTCACCTTTCAAAAAAAATTACAAGGAATACTAATAGGCAAAAAATACAACAGCAAGAGACTAAATAGGTTTCATAAATAAATATAGCAGGAAATGTTGAAATTATGATGAGTATGATGAGGACTTTAATGGAACAAAACTAGACAACATACAAATAATATAAGGATGAATAATGTAAGGAGAGATGGTAGTTCTAAGAAAGAATAAAAAAGAAACACTAGAGATAAAAATGGTAAAGAAGTGAAAGCTTTTCTTGGGCTCTATAGTAAACTGGACACGGCTGAGAAAAGAATCTCTTAGTCTGAGGGCATAATAATAGAAATTCCCAAAATTGAAAGGCAAAGAGAAAAAAACACAAGACAAAATAAGACATAATATTTTAAAACTGTGGGACAACTACGAAGATGTAACATAAGCATGATGGGAATTCCAAAAGGAGAAAAAACAGAGAAAGGAACAGAAGCTGTATTTGAGGCAATAATGACTGAAATTTCACCCAAATGAATGTCAGATATTATATCACAGATCCAGGAGTCTCAGAGAACACCAAGCAGGATAAATGCCTAAATAAACAAACAAGAAAAAAACAAACACCCTCCCTCAAAATAGACAATTAGGCATATCATATTCAAAATTCAGAAAATCAAAGATAAAGAAAAAAATCTAGAAAGAAGCCACGGAGGACAGGGAGGAATCTTAAATATAGAGAAGCAAAGATAAAAATTACATCTGATCTCCCCAGAAACCATGCAAACAAGAAGAGAGTGTAGTAAAATATTTAAAATGTTGAGGAAAAAAACCATAAAAACTCATAAAATCGCCCTTCAAAAGTGAAAAAAAAGATTTTCTCAAACACATCAAAATTTTGATGTCAGCAGACCTGTCTTGCAAGAAATATTAAAATAAGTTCTTTAGAGAGAAGGAAAATCATAAAATCAGAAACTTGGAACCATGTAAATCAGGAAGAGCACTGAATAAAAGTGAAAATGAAATAAAAACTTTTATGTTCCTTATTTTTAATTGATCTAAGATAATATTTCATTCAAAATAAGAGCATGATGTATATATGGCTATATATGTGCATATATATGTATATGTAAGGTTACATATAAGTGAATTGAATAACAGGAACGATACAAGGGGCTGTAGGTAGAAATTGAGAATATTTTGTCATTATAAGGTGTTTGCACTGTTTAGTAAATAATATCGTATTATTTGAAAGTGGAGTTGGATTGGTTGTCAATGTGGAGTGCAAACTCTAGGGCAACTATTAAAAAATAAAAGAAGTATAAGTGATATATTAACAAAGTAGAGAAAATAAAACAATATAAAATGACAATTAAAACAAAAAAGGCAGAAAAATCGTGGAAGACAAAAATAGAAACAAGGAAAAACAATAATTAGAAAATAGTAACAGATATAGTAGAAATTAATCCAATTACATCAATAAGTCCTTTAAATACCAATGGTATAAATAGATCAATTGAAAGACAAAGATTGTCCAGGTGGACCAAAAAACAAGACATGACTGCATGTTGTCTATAAGAAAAACACTTTAAGTGTAAAGACACATGTGGATTAAAGGCCAATGAATGGAGAAAGCTATATCACACTAATACTAATCAAAAGAAAGTAGAAGTAGCTAAATTAATTTCAGACAGAGCAGATGAGAGTGAGAAAAGCTATCAGAGATAAAGAGGGACATCATATAATAATAAAGTAGTCAATACTCCAAGAAGACATGATCCTTAATATATATGGGTTTAACAATAGCATGTGAAAATACATGAGGTACAAATGACTAGAAATGCAAGAAGAAACAATGAATCACTTTCACAGTTAGACATTTGAACACCTTTAGATTATAGAAAGACAGATCTACCTGGCATAAAATTGCTAAGCACATATTTGAACTCAACAGTACCATCAGTCAACTGGATATAATCGGCATCTCTAGGCTATTTCATCCAACAATAGCAGATTACACATTCTTCTCAAACTCACATGAAATATTTACCAGGTAAACCACATTTTGAGCAACAAAGCACACCTTAACAAGTTTAAAAAAATAGAAATCATATAATGGCTGCTCTCAGACAACAATGGACCTAGACTAGAAATCAATAACAGAAATATAGCTGAAAATTCCAAAATACTTGGAGATTTATACAATACACTTTTAAGTGATACATGGATGAAAGAAGAACTCTGAAGATAAATTGAAAAATATTTTGAACTAAGTAAAATTGAAAATATAACCTATCAAAATTTGTGAGTCTCAGTGAAAGTATTGTTTAGATGGAAATTTACAACATTGAATGAATTTATTACAAATGAAAAAAGGTGAAAAATCAATAATCTAAACTCTATCCTAAAAATTTTTTTAAAGATCAAATTAAATTCAAAGTAAACAGAAGAAACATGAAAAATTAGAGAAGGAAGAATGGAAATTGAAGACAGAAAATACAGAAAATAGACAAAACCAAAAGATCACTAAAAATTAATAAACCTTTCTAGCCAGACTAACTAAGAAAAAAATGACAAATCTGTTACTATCAGAAATGAAAGAGGGAACATCACTACAGAGTCCATGGACATTTAAAAGAATAATACGGGAATAATAACTCTGCTGATATTTTGATAAACTTAGATAAAATGACTGTTTTCTTGAGGGCACAATCTGCTACGACACAAAGGAAAATAAATAGACAACCTAAATGAACTTATACCTATAAAAGAAATTGAATCAATAATCAATAATCAGTAGCCTTCCAAAACAGCAAGCACCAGGCCAAGGTGGGATCACAAGTGAATTCTAACAACTATACCAATTTTCTACAATCTCTTCCAGAAGAGATATGTAAAAGGAATACTTTCTAACTCATTCAATGAAGCTATCATTACTCTGAAACCAAAAAACATAAAAATAAGAAAACTAAAAAAAAAAACTAAAACAAAAGAAGAAAACTACAGACTCTCATGAACATAGATGCAAAAATTCTAAACAACACATTAGCATGTCAAATCCAACAATATACAGCAAGAATTATATACCACAATTAAGTGGACTTTATCTCAAACTGGCTCAACAATTAAAAGTCATTTGCTGTATTCCATCACATTAATAAGCTGAAAAAGAAAAATCATATGATCATATCAATAGGTGCAGAAAAAGCATTTAACAAAATCCATTATGATAAAAACCTCAGCAAACTAGGAATGAAAGGGAACTTCCTCAATCTAATTTCAAAAAGTCTTTAAAAATTTATCATATGTAATAATGAGAAAAAAGGTTTTTTTGCTAAAATCAGGAACAAGGCAAACATGTCTCCTCTCAGCACTGCTTTTGAACACCATACTGAGAGTCTTAGCTAATGCAATAAAACCAGAAAATAAATTAAAAGATATACTGACTGAAATGAATAAATAAAACTGTATTACTTACAGATGACATTATTGTCTATGCAGAAAACCCAAAGAAATTGAAAAAAGAAAAAACAAAAACCCTGTTGGAACTAACATGCAATTATAGCAAAGTTGCAAGATATAAGGTTAGTATACAAAAGTCAATGGACATACCAGCAATGGACAAGTAGAATTTGAAATTAAAACACATTACATTAACAACCCACAGATAAAATACTTAAGTATAAAGTTGACAAAACATGTACAAGATCTGTATGAGGAAAACTATAAAACTCTGATGAAAGATATCAAAAAGAACTAAATAAATGAAGAATTATTCCATGTTTATGAATAGAAAGACTCAATACTTTCAATAATTTAGTTCTTTCCAAGTAATCTTGTGAATATTGACAAACTAATTCCAACGTTTATATGGAGAAGCAAAACACCAAGAACAGTCAGCTCAGTATTGAAGAACAAGGTTGGAGGACTTATAATAAGCAGAAGTACATTAACATTAAAAACTTCTGTGAAAGACATTCCCCTGAAAACTGGAACAAGAGAAGCCTGCCCACTCTCACCCCTCTTGTTCAACATTGTGTTGTAAGTCCTAGCTAGGGCAATTAGACAAAAGAAAGAAATCAGGGCTATCCAAATAGTAAAAGAGGAAGTCAAGTTATCCCTCTTTGCTGATGATATGATCCTATACCTTAAAAATCCAAGAAAATCTGTCAAAAACCTGTTTGCACTGATAAAGGACTTTGGCAAAGTCAAATGTGCAAAAGACAGTTGCAATCCTATATACCAACAACAAGCAGGCAGAGACCCAAATAAAAGCAACAATCCCATTCACAATAGCCACCAAAAAAAAAAAAAAGGAATACCTCGGCATCTTATCTTCCTATCCATGAGCATGAAATATTTTTCCATTTGTTTGTGTCTTCTTGGATTTCTTTGAGCAGTATTTTGTAGTTCTCTCATTGTAAAGGTCTTTTGCTTCTCTGGTTAGGAAGATAAGATGCCGAGGTATTCCTTTTTTTTTTTTTTGGTGGCTATTGTGAATGGGGATTGTGCTTTTAATTTGGGTCTCTGCCTGCTTGTTGTTTGTGTATAGGAATGCAACTGTCTTTTGCACATTTATTTTGTACCTGAGACTGTGCCAAAGTCCTTTATCAGTGCAAGCAGGTCTTTGACAGATTCTCTTGGATTTTCAGGTATAGGATCATATCATCAGCAAAGAGAGATAACTTGACTTCTTCTTTTCTTATTTGGATACCCCGATTTCCTTCTCTCATCTAAGTGCCCAAGCTAGGACTTCCAACACAATGTTGAACAAGTAGAGTGAGAGTGGGCAGTCTTGTCTTGTTCCAGTTTTCAGGGGAAATGTTTCCAGTTTCTGTTCATTTAGCAGTAAGTTAGCTGTGAGTTTATTGTAAATGGCACTTACTATTTTGAGGTATGTTCCTTCTATACCTAGGTGTGTGAGGGTTTTTGTCAGAAAAGGATGCCAGATATTATCAAAAGCTTTTTCTGCATCTAGTGATCTAATCATGTGATTCTTGTTTTTACATCTGTTGATGTATTTAATTACATTTATGGTCTTGCCAATGTTGAACCGGCCCTGTGTCCTGGGATGATACCTATTTGATCATGGTGGATGATTTTTGAGATATGTTTTTGAATCCAATTTGCTAGAATCTTGTTGAGGATTTTTGCATCTATGTTCATAAGGGATATTGGCCTGTAATTCTCTTTTTTTGTTGGATCTTCACCTGGTTTGGGTCAGTGTGATGTTAACTTTGTAAAATGATGTGGGTAGAATTCCATCCTTCTCAATTGCCTGGAATACTTTCAATAGGATTGGTATCAGCTCCTCCTTGTATGTTTTGTAGAATTCTGCGGGAAAGGCATCTGGTCCAGGGCTTTTTTTTTTGTAGGTATTTTTCATATGACAGAGTCAATTTCCTGGGTTGTTACTGGTCTATTTGGTATCTCAATGTCTTCTTGTTTCAACCCGGGGAGGTTGTGTGATGTCAGAAAGTCCTCCATTTCATTTAGGTTATCAAGTTTGTTTCCATATAGGTGTACATAGTAATCTCTGATAATTTTTTGTATTTCTTTGGGGTCAATTGTGATTTGATCTTTTGGATTTCAGATTGTGTTTATTTGGACTTTTTCTCTCTTTTTCTTGGTCATTCTGGCTAGAGGTCCATCAATCTTGTTAATTCTTTCAAAGAACCAGCTTTTGTTTTGTTGATGTTTTCTACAATATTTTTGTCTTCTATGTTCTGTATTTGGGCTCCTATTTTGGTGATGTGTATTCCTCTGCTAAAGTTGGGGTTTTGGAGATTTTCTCTTTCCAGCTCCCTTAGGTGATTTGTTAGGCTCTCCACTTGTGATCTTTCTGTGTTCTTGATGTGTGCTGTTAGAGATATAACTTCCCCTCTGAGATCTGTTTTCATGGCATCCCAGAGGTTTTGGTAAGATGTTTCTTCATTTTCAATTGTTTCCAGGAATCTTTTAATTTCTACTTTGATTTCAGTGTTGACCCAGTAGTTGTTCAGAATCGCTGTTTAGTGTCCATGTCTTTGTGGGTTTTGGGGAAATGTTTTTGGAGTTGATATTTATTTTTATTCCACTGTGGTCTGAGAATGTGCATGGCAAGATTTCCACCTTATGGAATTTGTTTATGCTTGATTTATGGCCTAGGATGTGATCAATCTTGGAGTACATTCCATGTGGTGATGAGTAGACTGTGTATTCTTGGTTGCTGGGTGGACTAATCTGTAGTTATCTATTAAGTCCATTTGGTTGTGTGTCAAGTTTAGGTTCTCCTTGTTGATTTTTTACCTCCCTGATCTATCTACAGCTGTTAGTGGGGTGTTCAAGTCCCCTGCTATAATAGTGTTAGAGTCAATATCTTTTTTTAGTTTACTTAGTAGTTCCTTTATAAATGCTGGTGCTCCTGTTTGGGTGCATATACGTTTAGGATGGATATTTCTTGTTAATGGATTGAACCTTTTATCATTATGTAGTGTCCTTTTGCATCTTTTTAGATTTTTGATAGCTTCAAGGTTGTTTTTTCTGATATTAAGATAGCAACTCCTGCCTTCTTTTGTGATCCATTTGCCTGGAAGCTTGTTTTCTATCCTTTGACTTTGAGTCTGTGTGAGTCCCTTGTAGTGAGATGAGTCTCCTGGATGCAGCAAATAATTGGGTCATGGTTTCTTATCCAGTTTGCCAGTTTGTGTCTTTTCAGTGGTGTGTTTAGTCCATTCACATTCAGACAGAGTACAGAAATGTGATTGTTTATTCCTGTCATGAGGTTCTTATAAAGTTTTTACTTTGCTTGCTTTTTTTGGCTTTGTGGTTGATGTGTGTATGTGTTTTCAAATTTCCTGTTGCGCTGTATTCTCTTTTGATTCTGTGCTCTGGTATTCTCTTGAGAAGTGTGTGATCAATCTTTTTCTTCTTTCTTCTGTGCATAATACCTTTTTAGATGTCTCCTGTAGAGCTGGTCTGGAAGCTGTGTAATCTCTTAGTGACGGATGTCTGGGAAGGATTTTAATTCTCTATCACTGATGAAGCTGAGTTTGGTTGAATAGGAAACTCTTGGTTGAAATTGTTTATCTTTGAGGACTTTGAATATAGGGCTCCAGTCCTTGCTTGCTTGTAGTGTGTCTGCCAATTGGCCTGCTGTTATTCTGATTGGTTTTCCCCAGTAGGTAGTCTGACCTTTCGCTCTTGCTGCCTTTAGGATTTTTTCTTTTGTGCCTACTTTGTGTAGGCAAATTATTATGTGTCTAGGGGTTGGTCTTCTCATCTGATGTCTTGTGGGGGTTCTCTGTACCTCTTGTGCTTGGTTGGTCACATCTCTGATGAGATGGAGAAAGTTTTCTTGGATTACTTCCTGGAATACTTGCTCCAAGTTGTTCTCCATTTCCCTTTCTATTTCTGGGATATCAGTTAGGCATAGGTTCAGTCTCTTGATATAGTTGCACATCTGTTGTAGGTTTTATTCTTTCTTTCTGAATCTTCTTTCTATGTTTTTTACAGATTGGGTTAATGCCTGTTCTGGTCTTCAAGTTCTGAGATTCTTTCTTCAGCTAGATTAATTCTGCTTTCCATGCTTGTCATCTTGTTATTTATTTCCTGGGTGAAATTTTCTATTGCCAAAATCTGTTACAAGTTCTTTCAGTGTTGCATCTTGTCTTTCTTGAGTCTTATTCACTCTTTCCATCCATTCTGTAATCCCTGTCACATTCCAGGTCCAGTTGTTGGTGACCTCTATTGTTTGGGCACCAAGGTCTGATTTTTCAGGAGTTTTGTCTTTGGTACACTTGAGATTGCCTGTAGGCTTCCTTTGGTTTTTCCTCATTTGTAGCAGATCTCTTACTTTTCTCTTCATTTCTGTGATTCAGTGTCAGTGGGCGAGGCTTTCCCTTCTGATGTTTGTTTAGCTATCTATTCTTCCCTGATCCGGTCTCTGGAATTGTTCTATTTTGAAATAGGACTGCGGATGGGAAGTTTTGCTGTCTCTTGTAGTTTTTGAAATTAGAATAAAGTAGGGAATGGGTCACTAGGATTCAGAAACTACTTGCAAATTACACTGTTCCCTTATTGTGGTATGTGTTCCCTGAGACCCACTCCCCACCACCACTCTATCTGATGATGCAAAGCAGGAACCAACACAAAAACAATTGAAGACACACACACCCCAAAACAAACTGTGACAACAATAAAGTGAAACAAAACAAACAGCAACAACAAAAACCCAAGAAAACTGAACACACACACACACATGCCTAGCACAAAGTAGAGAAGAAAAGCAGAAAAACTGGGGGGAAAAAAGGAATTAAGATCGAACCCTTACACATATATTGACATACACCTTAAACTATAAAAAATGAAAATAAAAAAAAAACCCAGAAGAACAAAAGAGAAAAAACAAACCAACAACTAAAATTTCTTTAATCAAGAGAATAACTTAATTTCCTCTTAATTCCTGAAGGATATTTTATTGATTAAGAGTCTGTGCTGACAATTATTATCAAGAGTTATTTTTTTCCAGCCGTTGCAAGATGGTGTGCCTCTTTATATGGCAGCCATGATTTTATTGAGAAATCTACTGTCATTCATATTGCTTATTCCCTATATGCAAGGTGATGTTTCTCATTTTCAAGATTTTTTTTCTTTCTTTCATTTTCAGAAGCTAGACTATATTGTACCTTGGTGTGAATTTCTTTGAGTTTATTCTGTCTAGGATCCAGTCAACTTCTTGAACCTGTAGGCTTATGTTTTAACCAAGTTTTGAAAGATTTTAGCCATTATTTGTTTGACTACTTTTTCAGTTTTATACTCTTTCTCCTCACCTTTCCTGACCCCAGTAACACAATGTTAGATCTGTACATATTGTCACACAAGTTCCTGAGGCTCTGTTCATTTTTTTTTCCTATTTTTTTTTTTCTGTCATCAGGTTGGGTAATTTCTGTTGTTCTATCTGCTAGTTCACTTATTCTTTTCTCTGTCACATGCTATTGAGCTCATTCATTGAGTTTTTTTTTTTTAAATTTGGTCAGTATATTTTTAACTTTTAAATTTTTCATTTGATTCTTCTTTATATATTATATTATTTTATTTTTTGCTGAGACTTTCCATTTCTGTGCTGAAACTTCCTATTTTTTTATTTGGTTAAAGTGTGCTTATAATTGCTCATTGGAACATTTTTATGGTGAATGCTTTAAAATCTTTGTGAGATAATTCTAATGTCTCTGTCATCTTTGTGTTGACATTTATTGATTGTCTTTTTTCACTGAATTCGAAATCTTCCTGACTCTGTATGACATGTAATTTTCTAATGAAGGTTAGACATTTAGGGTGCAGTGTTATTAACCTGGGATCTTATTTAAAACTTCTGTTTAAGCTGGATATTTTGAACCATGCTGACAGGAAAAGAGGGAAGTTTTGCATCATTACTTCAAGGTGAGGGTAGAAGTTCACATTCCCCACTTGGTTATTGTTGACTTCCAGGTTGGAGGGGACTCCTCAATACTGGTGGCTTCATGTTGGTGTTCTGGCTCTCCACTGGGCCTTCACTCATTGCACCATGACTGGGGGAGGAAGTAGGAATGCCTCCTTACTGTTCCACTGATACCATGGTGGAGTTATGGCCTCATTAACACTAGGTGGTAATGAAAATTTTGACTCTCCCCTAGGCCTCTGACACCACCTTAGTGGGGAGGAGGTGAGATGCCTCATTACTTTTGTGTTGGTAGTAAGTTCAGTCTTCCACAGTGATCTCTACTGACACCGTGGGGGATGGGGGCTCATTTTCACCTGTAGGATAAAATCCTACTTCCTTCTCTGCCACTACCCTGCTGAGGGTAAAAGGTTTGGGGAAACATGTTGCAGCTTTTTATGGTGAAAGTCTAAGCTCCCCACTTGTTCTTTGATGGTATAGGTTGGGTTGGGCTTTAGGTTTCTCTGTGTTGTTTGCTTGAAATAGAGTGATTATTATCTAACAGTTTTCTGTCTTGTTAAGCTACCCTTTCCCATCCTTTGGCTAGAGGGAGCAGACTTTTTTTTTTTTAAATTTTTTTAAAGTCTGTGCACATTGGTGTTACTGAATTGCTGGCCTCTTTAGCTCCAAGTCTGGAATCTTTGAAGTAAAAAGAAAACCAAGAGAATGCACATCCTTAATCTTCCTTGGGTATCAAGTTCCCTAGTTGGTTTGTCTTCTTCTCTTCACCTTTCAGAATCTTCATATGTTTGTTTCTTATACAATGTCCAGAGTTTCTAGTTGTACTTACTGGGTAAACTAGGAAAAACTATGTCTACTTCATTTTTTCTGGAAGTAGAAGTCTAACAAAAATATATTAGTTTTAAGATTGAAAAGTTTCTATTATCAAAGGTATATATTCATGTACCCATTAATCCTTCATTTTCTTCTTATGAGAATCATTTAAAATATGTTCATGGGTCCTTTAGTTTTTCCTTGGGCAAAGTTATATCTACATCACTGCTTTCTGTTCTTGGCATGAGAAACTTGCTATTTATGGTACTAAAGAAAAACGAATATTGCTGTTCCTTTTTACTACTTTTTAAAGTAGGAAGAACATTAGTTACTCAGGCACATTTAGTAGTGGGCTGGGAATTGTTTAATGGAAGTAATAGGCTAAGGAAAAACATGGGAAAAGGCTGAAAGTTTAGCTAGATTTACAATGGAAAGAATAGAGTTATTGGCAGAAGACAACAATATACAGGCAGGATGAAAGGAGAGCTTCTACAGGGGATATTTAGGAGATTTGTAGAAATGAAAAAAGAAATGGACTGTATTTGCTGTGAATAAGTGAAAGTGAGAGGAGAGGTAAGAAAAGGGAGTTTTAAGAAGTGTTATACATAATAAATGAATGCCCCTTGGGTGATTTCAATAAAGCTGTAATTAGTTTTAATTATTTGCCAACATCAAAACTATCTTTTCCTTGGGCTATGAAGGAGTTGAGACACACACACACACAATGACATTGATATATGTGATTTATTAAATTTTTAGATTCTAGGGGTATATGTGCAAGGTATTCAAATGATAGTTTTAGTGAGAAAAGTTGGGTCAGAAGCTAGAGTTTTAGACTCATAGTAATTAATTTTTGTTGGAATTTAACAAAATAAATTTATAGCTCTAAGATCTGGGCATCACTAAGCATACCTCTAGCTTTTGTTCAGTAGTACCGACCTTTGTTTTTCTACTCCATCTGATGCATTACTATTGTACATTCTTTTAACAATCATATTTGTCATATATTATTTAAAGAAAGTAAGCATAAATATAACTATGAATTGCAAGTTGAGTTGCAAACACTGAAGTTCCTCCGTCTAGTCTATTTTCCCTGATACATTTTAATTTTAATTATATTATAGACAATACTGATTTATAAAATCTAGATTAATTGACTGTATTATATTCAAATTGCATCTGGGAAACTTTTGCTACAGGAGAAATATCTGCATTGTGAGGAAGAATATGGCCCATGGTCAAATGCTTGGCATTGCTGCATATTCTATGCTTCCTGGCATAGTATAGGCTCTGGAGTGTTTTTCCATGAAGAAAACAATATTATTTGGCATTTCCAAGCCTGTATGTTCACTAATACTTTTATCAGAAAGTCTTTATTCCCTGGAACATTCTTTAGCACAGGAAGTGCTGGTTTATAAACCATACCTAAGAGACAACTCCTTGGGTGAAATAAAACCTAGGATCACTTTCTCTCCTTTATATAAAAAGCCCACCTGTCCAATGACAGAGAGATTCCAGTACTTCCAGAGTTTTTATACCCTGATAAGTACCTAGAAAGTCAGTTGTTGTCTCCATTGTTCTTGACCTCTGCTTGAGGGTGGGATTCAATTGTTTCGATGTTGCTGGGTTGCAGAACTGGAATGGATCCTTCATTGATTAGGGAAGATGATGAGGCAGATGAATCAGGGAATGCAGGACTGCTCAGATCCCTATTATTACTTCCTTTATAAGAGAAATTGTGTGCTCAGGGTGACACCAAGTATTAGCAAAGGGCAGGTTTCTAGAAATATAAAAGGCAAGCAGGTAGATTTCTAGACAAAGGAAATTTAACAGATTTGCAGACATTTACCATCTTTAGCAAGGGCACACAAACCTGGGCTTACCCATTCAGAAAACAGTAGACTACAATCACTGTTTATTATCCCCTCTGCTTCTCATGAGAAAAAAAAATTACATATTAGTGTTGGAGAACTAACATAGAGGATGCTTCAAGGACCTCACAGTATGGTGACCTTCAGAGAACATATGAATGAGAACCATCATATTACTTTTTAGTTGATTCTGTTTTGTCTCAGTTTTTATTATAAAGAGATTTGTTTTAATAAGAGTTTTAATTTGCTTTAATAAATTAGTTTATTTGTTTGTATAAGAGTCATAATATTGATCACTACTACATGGATTTTATGTTTGATGAGTCCAATCATGTCTATCCAAACATAACAATATTTCGTTTCTTAGCACAATTTAATCTCAGGATACTGGGTAAATTATTTCCCACAAAAACACCCTTTGTCCCAGGAAGTGATTTTTCTCATTATCTTTATTTCTTTCTATTTTAAAAGTTTCTTTTTTATTTTAAAGATGTGTGATACAAATCAGGATTGGGTACATAAATGGTGTTTATATAGGTTAAATTTGGGCCTCTCATTGGACCTCACTTCACCTGGATTAGGATTATGCACCCTTATTGATGTTATGTTCATCCTCTCCCTCCTTCCCCTTGCAGTGTCCTGCTGCTACTACCAATCCCTTTCTTGTATTATGATGATAGGTGACTATGTTTATTTCTAACACGAGTCATTTGCTTTATATCTCCTTTCCTTTCCTTACCAATTTTGCACAGCTCATTCCATTTCTCTTTGGCTAACTAAATGGTGCCTACCGTAACACTCTTCTCCAAGCTTCACTTGTTTCAAGATTTTTATGGCTATGCTTGCTGAGAATAATTTATTTCCTCTGAGGATAGAAATCCACCCCTGAAACCTGTGAATATGTTAGGTTACATGGCACAAGAGAATTATGATTACAGATGAAATTAAGGTTGATTATCAGATAACCTTGAGGTGGAGAGATTGTCCTGGATTACACAGGTGGGCTCAGGCTCAGTGTAATTGCAAGAGTCCTTATAAGTGAAAGAGGAAGGCAGAAAGAGAAAGACCAGAGAGTGAGAGACTCTGTCATAATGTTGCTGGCATGGAAGATGGAGGAAGGGCACAATGTTTTTTTTTTTTTTTTTTTTTTTTGAGTTGGAGTCTCACTCTGTCGCCCAGACTGGAGTGCAGTGGCACGCTCCCAGCCACCGCAGCCTCGCCCTGCTGGGCTCTGGTGATCTTTCCGCCTCAGCCTTCCAAGTAGCCGGAACTATAGGCGTGTGCTACCATGCCCGGCTAGTTTTTGATTTATTGTAGAGATGAAGTCTTGCCAAGTTGCCCAGGCTGGTCTCAAACCTGCAGACTCAGGCAATCCACTCACCTCGGCCTCCCAAAGCACTGGGATTACAGGCTGAACCACCGAGTCGTTTTTCTCACTTCCAAGTTTAGAGCTCCTTTGAAAATCTCTCATAGAACTGATTTAGTGGCAAGAAATTCCTTAGTGTTTGTTTGTCTGGGAAGGACTTTATTTCTCCTTCATTTATGAAGTTTAGCTTGGCTGGCACACCTTTTTTTTTTTTTTTAAAGGAGGTTGAAAATAGGCTCCTATTCTCTTCTGACTTGTATCACTTCTGCTGAGAAGTCTGCTGTTCATGTAATGTCCTTTCCTTTAAAAGTTATTCAATGCTTCTCTCCTGCTGCTCCTAGGATATTTCTTTCGTGTTGACTTTAGAGAATCTGACAATAATATACCCTGGTGTGATTTTCCTTGTGATGCATCTTGCAGGAGTTTTTTGGGGCTTCTTGTGTCTGGATGTATAGATCTTTCTGAAGACCAGGGAAGTTTTCCTGAATCTGTTTTCCATACTTTTTACTTTCACTTCTTCTCCCTCTGGAATGCCTATGATTTGTATGTTTGGTCACATTACATAATCCCATGTTTCTCACAGGCGTTCCTCATTCTTCTTAATTATTTTTTCCTTATTTCTGTCTGACTGAGTTAGTTTGAAGAACCTATTTTCCAACTTTGAGATTCTTTCTCTCCCCTTTTCTAGCCTACTGCCAAAGCTTTGTACTCTGTTTTGTATCTCCATTATTGAGTTTTTTTGTTCTGTTTTCTTTTTAATGTTGTCAATTCTTCTTTCACTTTTTGAATTGTTCTGCTAATTTCCTTGTTTTGGTTATTTGCTTTCACTTGCATCTCATTGAGCTTCTTCATAATCAGTAATCTGATTTTGTTTTCTGATATTTCAGGGATTTCATTTTGGTTAGAGTCTGTTGTGTACCCCTTGGGAAGGGTAAAACTGGTTTTTCATACTTTCAGAGTTGTTTCTCTGTTGTTTTTTTTTTTTCTCATTTGGGTGACCTGTGGTGGCTAATTTGTATGAGTTCCTTTGATATAGATAGGCTGTATATATAGGTTTTCCTGAGTGTTGGTTGTAATGGTGATGTAGTGGGAATGTGGGTTGACTCGCTGCCTCCTTTGAAGCTGTAATGATGGAGGTCTTGGGAGGCATAGCTTGCTCCTTGGTGGTAGTGCTGGTATCAGCAAACTCGTTGTTGTATTGCATTATTAAACCTTCAGGCTGGCAGGTGTCACCGATGGGTAAGTGCTGGCTACTGCCAATGTGGATGGTATTTACTTGGTCCTTGTTTGCTGGAAGAAGCTGTCTGTTGTCTCACCAGTGAGCTGGTTTGCAGAGTGCGCTGTTGTTTGAGCTTCCGGTGCAACCCCATGGAGGGGAGAACAAAGATGAGTGGGGCCAAACTCGGCAAGCCCATCTGTGAGTAAACTGAGGGCAGGCACAGGTGCCAGGTCTGAGTCTGGTGTGTGGTCTCTATTCTTGGGGCGAGGGGAGGCTTAAGCTCCTACTCCAAGTGATTGCGTATGTTCGGGCATGGAGCACAGGGGGCCTCATTGCACAAGGATCACTATACAGGGAGGATGGGATGACTTAGACTTTGCTCATTTTTTTTTTTGAGTTGGAGTCTCACTCTGTCGCCCAGACTGGAGTGCAGTGGCCGCTCCCGGCCACCGCAGCCTCGACCTGCTGGGCTCCGGCGATCCTTCCGCCTCAGCCTTCCAAGGAGCTGGAACTACAGGCGCGCG
>CAUYQG010171387.1:0-21103 GCA_963574415.1 Tarsius wallacei | reverse complement strand
AAGGAGTCTGCATTTCTAACAAGCTCCCAGGCCATGCTGGTGCTGGTTCTGGGACCACAGGCTGAGTATGGAAGATCCAGAGCAGGTCTCGCAATGTGGTCCACCTCTCACCAGCAAGCCGCACCCTTGGGAACTTGTGAGGAATGCTCGTTCTTGGGCCTGACTCCCGATGTCCTGCAACAGGAACTCCCAGGTGAGGAGAGTGGTCCTTCTCAACAAGCTCTCTGGGTGACTCTGACGTTTCTGAGCATTTGAGAACCACCCTGCTAGACGATGAAGCATGCCACCGCCTGTCTTTCCACCTAGCGTGTGTCTGAGAATTCTCAGCTTTGGGGGAGGGACATCTACTTGCTCCTTTCAAGACCCCGTCTTTCCAAGCCACAGGAAATCCATATACATTGAGAGGTTTCCAAAGTAAAAAAGCCAAAGAAAAAAAAAGAAAGAAAGGAAAAGAGGCTCTGGCTTTGAGCCTCTTTATTGCTCCTCATGACACGCTTTCCTGGGTTTTGGAGATCCCCCATTAGAGAACAGAAGGACCCTATATCCCCAACAGAATACATCATGCTTGCTCCCTCACTTCGGGTTCTCGTTGGACGCCTCCCTCCACTGTCCTTAAGCCCTCCTGCCAAGCCTCTGCCTGGGCTCTTCCCCCGCTCCTCCTCGGGTCGCATGCCACTTACCCCCCTAGATCATAACCATCTGCTCATTTACCTGTCTCTCCTACTACCTGGAACCACATGGAGGGGTCGGAGCCTGTTTTGCCCCACAGTGCTTCACATAGTACCCAGCCCTAGGTAAATATCTGTTGAATGAATACATGGGAACCAGCTAAGGGAGGAAGTCGCCCTGGAAAAGGAAGGAAAGAGACATGAGCAAATGTGGTACATATACACGGTGGAATATTACGCAGCCCTAAAAAAGAGCAAAATGAACTTCACAGCAACCTGGATGGACTTAGAGTCTATAATACTGAGTGATCTTTCACAGAAATAAAGAACTGAGTATCACATGTTCTCACTTATAAGTGAACCTTGAACAATTTTCCTAATACTATAATACAAGGATTGGCAGTAGCAGGAAACTGCCAGCAGGGGAGCAGGGAAGCGGAATTGGCAGTAGTGGGAACCTGCCTATGGAAGGGGAGGATACCTCATCAACAAGGGTACCTGCATAATGAACATTTGTATACCTAACCCTGAATTGTACCCCACATCTTTAAAATTAAAAAAAATTAAAAATAAATAAATAAAAAGAGCAGATTGTGGACTACAGAGACAATGTAGGTGGACCTGTCGGGAGTTGACTGCAGTCATTCAAGTGATAGGTGATCATAACTAGGTTGAGAGTGAAGGTGATAGTGGTGGGGTGAACAGGTTTAAGAACTATTGAGGAGCAAAAACCAACATGACAAGCTTATGGACCCATATATGGGTAGGTGAGCGGGAGGCAGGTGCCAGGGCTGGCTCAAGATTTGGACATGAGCAGTTGGGTCGGAGCAGTAGCTTGCACTGGGGACGCCTCAGAGGAACAGAGGGAGGCAGAATCATGACTTCTATTTTGGTTATATTGAGTAGTCAGATACACAGGTGTAGAGCACAAAAGAGGAGGAGGAGCTCCAGGACTGAGCTTTGAGCAACTCTGACATTGAAAGGCCAGGAGGAGAAGGATGGGCAGTGAAGAGGATAGAGAATGAACAGCCAGGGGTGCTGGAGAAAACATGAAAGAATTGTTGCTCAGAAGTCAAGGAAACACTTCATAAGCGGTAATGTTAAATGCTTCACTCTGGGCCCATGAGAACTTCGGGATGCCCTCTCTTGCCTCCTGAAATGAATGGAATCAATGGGTGGTCTCCGGCCCTCACCCCACACTTCTGCCGTGACACATCGGGTAGTACTTCATTCCCATGCTTGCTATCTCCTGAGTTTCCACCCAAGACAGGACCCAGGTCTTCTCTACTACAGAATCCAGATCCCTGTTGTAATAGGTAAATGATGCATCATGCAGTATAACTTTTTGAAAGTTCAATTGCATAGTCCACCCACTGAAATGTATTTAGTCCTATTTCATGTCATTTGCCTCAGCTGCTAAAATATTTGCTCCAGGCATGCAGAGACTTTACCATTGGCTACATAACAAACCACCTCAAATATAGTTGCTTATCAAAATAATAACAGAGTTTATTTTGATTATGAATCTGCAAGCCGGACAGGGATCCTCAAGGATAGCTTGTCTTTTCTCCATTTGCAGTGGCTTGAAGTCTGGGGCTAGGATCACCTGATCACCAGGTCTGGTATCAGGGCTGGGAAGATGCAAATGGCTAGGGGATGATACTGTGGGCTCCTCAGGCCTTTCTTTGTGTGGTTTCTAGTATGGAGGCTTCAGGGCTGCCAGACTTGTAACCTGTCAGCTCAAAGAGAGAGAGACAGAGAGACAGTGATGCTCCATCACTTTTAATGGCCCAATCTCAGAAGTTTCACAGTGTCTCTTATGCCACATTCTGTTCCTTAGAAGTGGGCCATTAGACCCAACATATTGAGACAGAGGACTTAAACAGGAGTGTCGAAGAAATTGCAGACATGTCTTAAAATCACTGTATTATGATAAAGAAGAGCAAATTAGGACTCAAGAGTGCTAAGTTTAAAGCTGTTTTTCAGGTGTGGAAGCTGAGGCATAAAGAGAATAATTGAGTTGCTCAAACTTTTCACTCAAGGCAAGCACTGAGTTGGAATAAAAACACTTTCTTGACTTAGTCTTTGAGACTGTGCCTCTGGATTAAGACCCCTTTTTCTAAAGATAATAACATTCTCTGGTTACTATTGGTTTCCTTTTTTTTTTGATGGTTTAATTGGTCAGTAATGAATCTGATATTGTTATATACATAACATGAAACCATATATAATATGTTAAAGTATTAAAAAAACATAAACATCTTAGAAACATTTCCCTAAAGTCTTCTTTAGCTTTTTGAAAGAGATCGATTGACTTAAGTTAAAGTCACCATGATGTTAGGGACTTAAATGCAGTGATGAAAAATGTTCTTCAAGGCAATTTTTAAATTCTACATCTTTTATAACATTTTTCTGGATCAGCCTACTCAGTAATAATGACTTTTGCTCAGAGGCAGATTTAGTGAAACTACTGAAGCTTCAGTGTTCTTTGACCTTCTTCTGATATATTCACACAATTATGCTTTTGTAAAATTTGCAAGAATAAGATATTTTAACTGCAATCAAAGTCAGTTGTGTGCGGCAGTGTTAGAATGGCCGGGGCACTTTTTGGATGCATGTGTCAGGCAGGTGAGTTGGGGCACATTCTGAGTTTAGTGGGATATGTTTAGGTGACTTAGAGTTACTTGGATATCTATAAGGAATTGATAGAAGTCAGAATGTCAGAATGGCTTTCAGTATGTTCCTTTGGCCCACTGTGCCTGCTCAGCCAGTGCATGACAAGAAGGTACAAGGCCAGAATCCAGACCACCAAATAAAGATGCCCATCGGCACTACGACAAGCAACTCCCACCCAGTTCCCAGGGATGCTGCCTCCTGTGTAATCCCCTTGTTTTGAGTGTGGTTGGGGCCTTGGGACTCCTTCCAACTAGATAATGATGGGATGTCACTTCTGTGATTAGTTTACAAAAGAGATTGTGGCTTTGATTGCTAGCTCGTTCCCCTTGCTTGTGCACTCTGATAAAGCCAGCTGCCATGTTGTGAGATGATCCTTGGAGAGTCCCATGTGGATAGGACCTTTTTTCATAGTAATCATGTGAAATAGGAATTTCTCAGATTCTCATGTTTCTAGCCACAAATCTATAAAAAACTTACATACAGCAAGTACATTTTTAAATAGCTAATATATGGAAGGAACTTGATGGGGATTTTCTAAAATTGTCCTACAAAAATGTAGGGGAAAATGTATTATAGAAGCATTTCAGGCAATTAATCCAAAAATTATATTTTCTAGATTTGGTGATGTTGCAGTATATGTCAACTCTTTAAAGTTTGCACTTTGCTGTTATTTATTTTCTAATTCTAAATAGAAATTTATTTTCTCACCTAAAAATAGTTTAGAAAATGTGACAAACTGTCCAGGAATTTTATTATTGAATATATTATTTTCAAAAGTGGAATTATCACTTTTTAAGGGTTTTGAATGTTTTGGTAAGACATGTTATAAAAACAGTACATTTATTTTGTAAAGAGGCCCAGGAAAACCCTGGAAAGGCTACTTTCTATATAGAGGGAAATCTCAGATCTCAGCATTTAACATGCCTTGTACATAGAAGCTTCCCTATAAATATTTGTGAGGGAAGCAGGGAAAGAATGAAAGAATTGTACAGAGTCTACATAGGACCACAATGTCTTACATTGCAGGAGATGCCTTATTATCTCTACACTTTGTCCAAAACACTTAATACAGCCTTCTGAGGAGTAAACAAAAAAAATTACAGCTAAAAGATGTCTTTATTTATTTAAATATAATGATCAGCATGCAAGGTTTTCTAAGAGATGTAATTTTCAAAAAGTTACTGGAGTCTGTTTGCTATAAAATAACATCACAACAAACACAAGAAAAACTGGAAGAATTATATCTTTTTTTTTTTTTTTTTTGAGACGGAGTCTCACTCTGTTGTCCAGGCTGGAGTGCAGTGGCATACTGCTAAAGGCCACCACAGTCTCAACCTGCTGGGTCAATCCTTCCACCTCAGCCTTCCAAGTAACTGGAACACAGGCATGCGCCACCATGCCCAGCTAGATTTGCCCAGGCTGGTCTCGAACCCCTGGGATCAAGCAATCCTCTTGCCTGGGACATCCAAAGTGCTGGGATTACAGGCTTGAGCCACTGCGCCTAGCCAGAATTATATCTTTTAAAAATAACTTTCCAAAAAAGACATATTTGGCAAGGGCAATTGAACCTTTGATTTGATTAAATGCCAGCAGTATGAACTGAAGGCAGGAGGACGAACAGGCATATCACTCTATATTTGATGAAGCTTCATGAGGCCCCTTAGTGCTGCAGATATTCTTCTGAGTTGAAATGCCACTTGCTTAGTCCAATTTGTTCAATGGTAAACATAATTTTCAAATACTTTTAAAATTAAACTGATTTCTACCAAGATTCTAGTAACTGAAGTTTATACTTTTATGATGAGATGAATCTAATTATAAGATATATTCCTTTTCAAAAGGAAGACCATCATAAAACATCTTCCCTGTTGATTGCTTGTTTCATATCTAAACAATCTTTACTATTAGATGTGGAATTATAAGTAATAAAGTAATATAATAAAGTTAACATGAAACAGACACAACAGATAGGGAAAATTGCAAAACAGAAAGTTTTGTTCAAATAAATATCCATATATTTCTGAAAAAACAGCAAAGAATTATTGCAGAAAAATGATTAATAATTAGTGTTGTCAGGTTTTTAACAAATGAAAAGGGGATATTAATATAATCCTATTAGTGTATAGTTCTCATTATGCATACTTATGTCAATTAGCGGAACTTGTTAACTAAAGGGTAGATTTTTAGCAATAGATGAAAAACAGATTCTCTTTTTGCTGCAAAACCAAAGATAACCAGCCACCAAATATCAAGTTTTTAAATATGCTTTATTTGATGGTAATTTTCTCTAATTACATTGAAATGACAGAGCTAATTTAATAATGTTTTCTGGTACACAAATATAACTATTTGTTACATTTCTTTAAAAAACTTATTAGACTAAAAAGGAAGAGATGTATAATTTCTATACTTGCAAGCTTAGACTTAAATTTTGAGCTTTTTACTTATTTTTTAATGATCATAATCACCTAAACATTAGAGAGTAAGACTAAAATTTTTATTTTAGAACATTTAAAAATTTTAGGTTTTTTTCCTCAGGAAAAAGGAATAGGTAGACAGGCTCAAAGATTACTTGTTTTATTGTTGTTTCATCCTATTATGGATACAGAGAAATTAAACAGATCGGTTATCATTGCTGAGCTCATTTTATTCCATGAATTTAAATCAGCCACCAGTCAAATCTCTACACAGTCCACTGAAAAGCTCAGAATGTTTTTAAAAAGGGAGAGCAGGAATGAAAATTAGAAAATTAAAAGTCAAATTTGTAGTAATCCTTCAAATTTATTTTAAAGAGATAGATTTTAATCACTTTAAGAAAACTAATAAATGAATCTTAGGGACACCGGCTTCTCTTTTTAAATATATTAGATGGTTAATTCATTCACTCACCAATGTATTATTCAATAGATATGATATGCACACCTACTATGTACCAAGCACAGTGCTAAATGCTGGGATTATAGTGGTGAACCCAAAAGACATGATTCTCCCATGATCTTGGCCTTTATGGAACAGCTCATGAGATGTCTTATCTGGCAAACTAAGAAACATGCCATGGAGCCTCACAAACTGATTGCAGGCTTAAAGAGCTTTTTATTATTTATATTTGGAGACAAAATCTTGTAAAAAGTGTCCAAATAACATGTGAAACAATTATATAAGTTCAGGTAAGCTCATTACTTGGCCTTTCTCAAAAATAAGAAGAAAAATAACTTATTATTCAGTTATATCATACTTGAATCAGCAGGAAGGACCAGCATAGAGGCAGCATGAAGTGTGGTTTACCAGAAATGTATGTGTGCTTCACTGCATTTCTGTTACAGAATCACTGAGTCATCTTGGGCAACTAAGACAACAACAACTGGGCTTACATGTTCTCACTTGTAAAATGGGAATTCTCTACAATCGATGAATATTTTTAAGATAACTAGATTACCTATGCGTGCTAGGTTAAGACATCTGCTTCAAACATTATTGTACACAGTTTATCATTGCTGGTCAATAGGAAAGATACACAAGAAATATCCAGAAATAAAGTCAAGCTCAATTTGTTGTGTGGGTTGAGATGCTCCTCATAAGAAACTGAGCTTTTAGCTCACTCTCCGAATACCAGAAATGAAAGTTTTCTAGCTGCCCTGTTGTGTTTGGTGGTGACAGGGAACAATGGACTGGGCCCACGTTCCCCAGCAATGGTAATCTCATCTCCATCGCCACATAAGGATAGATTTTTGCAGGCAGCCACATTTCATGGACATGTATTAAAGAGAGTCAAAGGCAAAAGATTAACACCTTCATAAAAGATGCAAACCAGGCCTTCGCATTAAAGAGTATAAATTGATCAAATGAAAATGTAGTAAATGACATCCTAATGGTCCTTATTCTAGCTTCCTAATTCTCTGTGCTCAAGATGCTTTTATGCACCACTGAAGTAGGGCCATCACAACCTCCAACTAGCCCCAGTTAGTCTAATTACAGCTTAATGCTCTTCGAATATGCCTGGGATAAAAGCCTGCATAACCTGCCTTTGCTTAATTTAAAAGGGTCAGATAGAGCACTTTTAAAAATTTAAACTATAGTATAACTTTATAGTACACACAAAATATACATTCTTAAGAAAAAATGTGCATTTAGGCTGTCTCCAGTATGGTATGGTAGCCTGTCTCTGTACACAGATTGAGGATTTGTGAAACTAGAGGAGTTGGATTAATGAAATCATGTGATTAAACTGCTGTGAAAACCCTAAGTGAAAGGTGTTATTTAATCTCTATGTCTTATTATTTTTATTCACCATAAGCATGCAGTTTTGTCTTAAGACAGGGAAAACGATAAGTCAGATTATTTCTTCATATTACCAATATAATAATAATAGTTAATGAGCACTAATTGCCTTCTACGTGATAATTCATTTAATCCTATATGAGATATAAAACCATAATGAGACAGGTACTATTATTATTACTATTTTAGAGAAGCAGTTACCAAAGCATAGAGAGTTTAACTTAAGTAAGTAACTTTAAATCAAACAATATGTAAGTGGTATATCTGGGATTTGAACTCAGGCAGTCAGACCTTCAGATGAGATCTTTTAATTACTACACCAGACTGCCTGTATGAATATAGAGATGCAGGTCAAGGCCTATTTTATCAGTAAGGATTCTAAGATAATGTCTTAGCACACAGGATGTCCAGGAAGGACATAGGACCAAATGTGGAGGCATCCAGCCAGGAACGGTGTTGAAAATCATGCCACAGACCTCGTCCTTTAAAGATGCCTTAGTTCTTCCTCTGGGTACAACATCACACTTGAACCACTGACATAGGCCAAATTGAATTCTGGATGCTGCTGCTGGAATCAGCTCTGCAAATTCCCTACTTCTTTGCATTTCTAGGCCTTGAGGCCAAGTCCAGCCTCTGTGGCTGATGCTGATTGCAGAGAATCTACAATCTGCAAAGATATTGGAGGCAACACATTTGTTGTAGGTGAAACAACTGTATAAACCTCGGAGGAAAAAAGAGCAATTTTTAATTTTTGATATGCATCACCACTGAAAGGAATTTAAAGTCATCAAGAACATTTCCATTAATCAGGCACAATCAAACTGTAGAGATAATAGCAAACAGGAGTGTTTCCTGAAGAATGTGTTTTCCATTTAGATTAGCAAAAAGTATCTTGAAAATTCTCACAGGAAGTGAGGCAATGTCTACTGGGTCTACATCTGTCTTTGCACTGCAGAACGTTTCACCTCATATGATGCTAATGGAGAAAAAATAGTTTGTTGTTTGAGTGAAAAGACTAAATAATGATAAATTGGCTGCCTGAAGTGCAGTAAAGAAGAAACAAATGGATGTGTGGCATTAACAGAGTTAATTATAGATGCAGATTAAAAGGCAAGATTAAGTAGTGGAAGAAAAGCAGAGAGTCACCTTCGGCCCAGACCCGCCAAGCAGCGGCGGTCAGTCACCTAGCAACAAGTTTCCTATCCCCGCTGTGCTCTTTAATTCAGCAAATCTGCTCAGGATGGCGGGCTGTTCTCCTGACAAAACGCATTATGTAGGAGACCGAGGGATACAAAAATCCACTGTACACAGCACTCTGCTCCCTATTGACCACTGATCCTTTCTCTCAATCCACAAAAGAGGCTCACATAATGCCCTGAAAGGAGAAGAGTCTCCACAGAGAAAACATTTGCTTGTAATTGAGATTGACTACATAATGAAAATGATGTTCTTTTTAAAATTCTGCTTGTTGAGGCCACACTTTTTGTCTCCTGGCACTCAAAACACATCCCTGCTGGGAAAAGGGGCAAACATTGTAAAAACTCAAAACTGTGATTTTTTTTCTTTGCATTGAAAACACCCATTCTGTAACAAAATGGCCAGGTCTCTCTCCTTAGAACTTAAATAAGTGATAAAAAGGTAAACAGGAAAACTTCTATTCAGAGTTGCGTCACAAATGCTTGCTTTGCTGAAGGCACACAGGCGACACATGCTCATTGATTTGCACAACTGGACAAAAAATGGCAGAAAGAATTTTGATTTCTTGATTGTGCTGTGAAGAGACCATACGTTGCTGGTCAAAATTCGGTCATCATTTCAAACATGTGAGTTTAAATATCCATCAAAATTTTAACCTGGCTGAGAGGAAAGGGATAGAGACAAGAAAAGGGCAGAATAACTCATCTTCTTAATCTAGAGGACACAATTAAAGTGACCTGTGTAGGGCTTAAGTTGATTCCCTATAAAAAGATTATGCTGGAGTTTTTTGCAGACTGATCCAACATGGTCACACTTGTTTTAAAATCAGATCATTGGCTTTATCAATTTTTAAATAATACTAAAATTAGTTTGAAATAGATTACTAAGCATTAATATATGTGTCTGGGTTTCTACACTTGAAGAATTTTATTATACAAATGAGAGAGCACTGTACAAAGAGCATGGTGCTTTGAGTGACTGAGAGTAGTTCAGTCACTCTGGGAGATTGGAAGTCAGAAGTGTATGTGAGCACCAGATTGGACATAGCCTCATATGCCAGGCTAAAGACTTCTCTTGAAGGGAGTGGGAACATAATGATAGATACTACTCAGGGATGACTAGCGTGGCAGTGGCATTAACAGGCAATTATTTGTGATTTTTATATCTTCTCCTGGAGCAAAGCTCCAGGTTATGAAAGAATGTAAATTCCCCACTATAAATTACCATTTTAGTTAGATGATAGAGTTCACATTTTGCTGAAAACCTTGATGGTGAAAGAGTGTTGCTGGATTTATTGAGTAGCTGAAGGCAGTAAAATACTTCAATTTTCCAGGCATAATGAGTCCTTGATCTTACTGAGGCTTTACCATATTGGCACAGAGAATGAAACAAAGCAAAAAAAAGTAAAGGTATTTGTACATCATTGCAGTGCTTATTAATACAATTGTGACAATGACTAAATCTGAATAACAGGGCAAAATGGGTTAATTTCTGGCTTGAAAAGTCTTAAAGTAAAAGTTGCTATGTCCCTGTGATGAAAAAACAATTGATATTTGATTGTGTACAATTTACATCTGGAAAATGCAAGATTGCATAGAACACAAAACACTCCAAAAGACCAGTTTGTTACTTATACAGAGACATAATTAAAGACATGTCAACACACAATATAGCAATTGTCTGGTAGGTGTCATAGGAAGGCAGGCATATGTGCTGTCTGCAGTCATGAGCACCTGCCTGACCTTTATACTCCCATCTCTTCCCACACCCTCTGGGCACAGTTTTGTCTAGACAAGGCATAAGAGGGAGAGTCTGGTATATCAGAACCGAAGAGGAACCAGTTCTAAATGATGGTTTTATATCTCTGCTAGATGACATATCCCTATATTTGCCACATTGCTGATGGCACCCAATATAAGGCCCAGCACAATGCATTCCAGGCACAAAACTTCTTGCTTGAATGGTTACATAATTTTTTAAAAATCATGTCAGAACTCAAGAGGTAGAAAAGATCAAAATTTGAAACATTCAGTTCTATAAGGACAGGAGCTGCTTCATTTTGTTTTTCCCTTCCCTGATGGTAGGTAACAGGAGCTGCTTTAATGGCAGACTTAAGAGTTCTTTCATAAGCAAAGGTGCTTACCCTCCTTCCTTTGCTTGACAAAGGTTTAAAAATATATTCTGTGAAATCATTGGCCTAGAATTTTTCCACAGGCCCTTCCAACCTTTATATTTCAGCAGAGTTTCTTCTGAAGTTAAAATTTTATCAAAATAGAATTAATGTTTTAGGTTTTGCTCCTGTTCCGTTATAGGGCTCATTGGTACTTTTTTTATTTTATTTTGTTTTAGTAGATAAGTAGTTTTGAATATCTACTCACTTATTAAAATCAAGACTAGTTTCTTGAACAGGAAGAGGATCCATTTTTACCCTTTGTTGCAGTAAACTGATGTTGATGGGCTCAGCAAACTTTAGCATTCCCTTGCTTCCTTTCTCCAAAACATATCCTTGCAAAAGTTTCTTCATGGATATTTTAAGGGTTACCCCACAGCAGTTTTCTTCTTTACTAGGCAGAATACCCTGGGAAAACAGGCTCATAATGATCCTGACCAAAGGGAAGATCAGCTCCTTATAAAAGGTGAATTTAAACTTCCAAATGAAAATGGGCCATATCAAGTCTGCATGATGAGCTACAGGGAATTTATGCAAGAGAAATATGTAAAGTGTTGTGAAAATGTAAGAGGTGTGGTGTCTCCAACAATTTCTTTCAGAGAGCACACAATAATTTTGCAAATATTATCCTTTCATATTTATGTCTAATCAGTTAAACAACATTATCCACCCTCTTAGCTTTCTCATAGAAGATTATCTGACATGTAGCATTCACCAGCTTTTCTGAAAAGGTTAATAGTTCACCAGCCGAAGTTAGAACTAAACAGACTTGATCATTCCTAAAACTCTTGGTTGAAACGTGAGGGCTTTGTGTTGACATCCTAGGGGTTGTAATGAGTCTCTAGTACATTCTTGAGGCTTGTTTCTTTTGCCCTGTGAATGGAGAGGGTAAAATTATAGTCTCTAGGTGTTTTCCACGGTTCTTTCACATGCAGGCTTCCCGACACCAATTAAAGAGATTATGTCATCAAGTGAAAGGAAAGCTATAACTTGTATGTTAATGCTGTGATTACTTGAGACAGGGTCACAGGACCCAATAGCATAGCAGCTGACCTTCAAAAAATTAACTTTGAGCTCAATTCCTAATTAACCTTTTTCAATACAAGAAAGTGTAATTTCAGGCCATTGGTCCCTCAAAATACCTACCTTTTCCTGTACAATGAATGTGTTACCAAAATCAATTCATAATTGCCAAAAGATGTTTACCCTTAATAATGTTATCTTTGAGGGTGAATTTTATTTCCACTCAAAATATATTCTCTGTGTTTTCACAATGAATACAACTGCAGGAAACATACTTAAATCTACATAATTTGCAGCATAAAAATGAATTCATGTTGATGCACAAAAATGTCAAGTAAGTATTGTACCTTGTCACTGCATCCCTGATGGTGTGTTTTTTATCAATAATGTGGACATATGTAAATATATGTGAATTTTAAAAGATGACAGAATCAAAAAATTTCATAGCTTTGAATTAATATTCTCTGTAATTCTTAAAACTTTTCTCCTGCTATTTGCTGTGTATTTTATTTCAGAAATTGCTCTCTGATAAAAGTGCTCCAATTTAGTTCTTATTTAGTCAGGCCTGAAGTTAATAGCTGATGGACTTCACATTTCTGATCATCTCTGGTGCCTCCAGCTGAACAAAAGAGTAAGGTACTTTTAAGGTAGTACTGTGTAAAGGTTGAAGAGTTTGGTTCTCATAGCCGTGGTTTGTCTCTGGAGATTATAAGGATTCTCTGAATAAGGGGTTGTTATATCACTTAGTAATTACTCTTTTATGACTTCTATATTAAAGCAACATTTATAAAATTTAAGATCAAAGTTAGCATTTTTATATTATAAATTTAGAAAATACTTTAAATGCAACTTGGATTCTACTAGCTCACTCTTTTTTTGACTGCTTTGGACCCAGGCCAAAATGTTACTTTATTAATAATTATTAAGAAACTATCCTAATAAAAAAAAAAAAAGAAACTATCCTAGCAACAACTATATTTCTTATTTTAAATTTTCCTCAGTTTTGCTATGCCAGCACTTTTTATTCTATTACTATTGGACACTAATGCACAAAATCAGTAATATTTAATGGGAAGAATTTATAAATCATCCCAGTATTCAGGTATGAAGTGGCACTATGGTAGAAACAGACTTATGGACTCTTTCAAAGGGCCCCCCAAAATGCCCTGAAATACACTGGCAAATGTGAATTTCTCACATATTCTTTGCCTCATGAACAATGTACATGCTGTTTTGTTTATCAGTTATATTTCTTTTAGAGTGTTCATACATACCAGGATTGAAAAGAAGAGTGAAGACCAGTAATGAGACACAATTAATGGCTTGCATAAGTTTCACTCAAATCAGAAAAATGACACCAAGGACATGGTAGAGAGCACAATAGAAAATAGGGCACAGCTGGAAAAGTTGCCTTGATATCTAATACACAATTGGCATTGATCCTTAGGCTTTTAGGACAAAACAGGAAAAAATATCTTCCAACTCTCAGCCCAACCTGTAAAATAAACAAGAACATAATGTTCAAAAAAGCAAACAAAAAGTGAACATTTTTAAAGCAAATTCTATGTAGGTATAGCATTGTTAAAAAAAAAAAAAAGTAAATAATTAACCCTGGAGAGTATGGTTCAGGGTCTATGTAAAATGTGTGCATGTACTTGTCAATGCGGAAATTGGAAACAGAAGAAGTTTAACACGGTTGTGAAATGGAATTTGCAATTTCATGGAAAGGCAAAATGATTTCCAAAATTACCATCAACACAGTTGTTCTATTTCTGGTAGAGTCTCTTGTACTATTTGGTTCCCTTAAACTCATTAAAAAGGAATAGTGTTATTACAGGACTTGAGATATACTAAATAAGCCTTGTTTTTCAACTGCTGACTGGGCTGAATTAGAGAGGGAGAGAGCAAGTAGATAGCTAACTTGCACTATTAACATTTACCTTTATTTGGTCAGCTGAAATATGCAAAAGGTATTATGTAATTTAGCAGTTAATTGCGTTAACATGTGTAACTCTTAAAAATATTTGTAACTTGTAACTCTGCAAGTCCTTTTGAATCTTTTTCTGAAAAAACAAAGTATATACCAACAGATAGTAACATGTATACTCTCAGTGTGCTTTTCTTTAATCAGTTGACTTATAAATTTCTTGCACATATAGCAAATTTCATACCAAAAAAAGATAAAGCATCTTCCAGTTATTAAGTTACAAATGATAGAAAGTAGGTGGCATACTGAGTTTCTTTCATTTATAACCTAGTTAACACATATTTGAGGCAGCAAAATTCCAAGATAATATGGGGAGTTGGATAATCCGGTGAAATTCACTGAAATGGGATTTGATCCTTGTACAAATGTATGTAAATATCTATACATGTATATAAAGGCAAATACGAGTACACATAACTCTGTATGTATGAGTACAACAGTCATATAAAGATTGTTTTCAGTAAAATTTTCTGCAAATGTTTGGATGGAAACCTCTTTTAATCATCATTGCTGCTTGCCAAGGATGCATGAAAGCAGCTGAAGAAAGTATTAAACAAAGGCATTTGGGGAACCTCAAGGTTTACTGTTTCTTTAAATCATGACATTGTGACGTAAGACGCTATGAAGGAGAAGAAGGTTCTGGTGAAGGGAATCTTTTCTTAATTCACTTCCCTTTAGAGCCGCTCAGGATACAGCCAAAGAGGGTAATGTAATTTGAGCAGTTCCTGTAGGTTATCTCCTCAGAGCACCAGGATAGGAGGAGTTGGGAAACTGGTGTTTAAAAGCCAACACTTAATAATGACATTCCTGGACCTAGAGAGCTATGCTGTTCCTGGGTTCATACCACACCCAAAGATTTCCTAAATGAGAAAATGAATTCAAACGAGTAGCAAGTCATTCTTTCTCTCTAAGTATCACCGCAAGAGGAAAACAATAACACAAGAAAAACACAAAACACTACTTTGCAATTGTGTTAGTTTGCTAAGTAAAAAAAAAGCCAGCATGTGTTATAGTCAACTTTTAGTTTGACAGTGGATTTTAAGTATTTATATTAAATATTATTATTGCTGATATTTTAATGAAACCTTAAATACTCAATTTAATTGAACTGATATTGAAATTTTTCAGTTGTTAGCTTTCAAATGACTTAAAACTACGCGAATAGATTTGGGAACAGGGTTTACTCTGCCACCTGCTGGCCATTTAAAATTAATGCTGCTCTCAGGAGCTTGCCACATTCAGCAGTAAGCCTCCATCCTTGTTTGTGAAAAGGAAGTGCTGTACTGGAGACCTCGCCTGGCCTGGGTATTGGTGTAAATAGTACTGGATCTGGCATCAGAAAACCTGGGACGCAGGGGTGGGGGCGGTCATGTGGGGGTCCCAGGTTTACCACGTCCTTGTTCCCTCCGTAATCAGAGCTGCTCACCTTCCCTCTCAGTGACTGCCTCTACCCAATACCTTAGTGGCCTGGTGTCTAGGACAGATGTTATGAGACCTGCCTTACCTCAATTAGAAAGCACTTTAAAAGCCCCCAGGCATTATAAAATACATAGTGTCAGAATTATGGATGGAATTAATAGCATGCAGCAGTTCATTGGCTTCCTGCAATGAGTATTTTATGTGGGCATTGTCACAAAGCCTTTATTCAAGTCCAGTGTTTAACTGGACCAATCACCTTAGATTATCTTTAGAAAAATGGAAACATATAAATGCATGCATATTTACTTAAACATTGAACCAGTTTCCTAACTTCAGCAGGTACCCAAAAACTCATATTCCAATTAAAATGCTCAGAGATTCCTAAATTTGTGTTTGAATAGAAAGGGAAAGTGCCAGTAATCGTAAAAACAAAATTACCTTCACGGTCTTTTCTAGTTATGCCAAATAGTATTCAACAGCAGCCAGGAAACAAAATAGAGATACACTAAACATAAAGGCCAAACTTGAATCAAATTGCCACATTGAGCTTTTTTTATTTTTATTTTTTAAAAAATGTTTTGATTTCCTAGCTATGGACTATTCTATTTTAAAAGTCCCAATAAAATTTCCACAATTTACTCTCGTGAGGGACTCTGTTGTTGAGATTTAGTACAAAATTGCAGGTATTTACAAAAGGCAGGTCAGGCAAAATCACATCCTCCCCAATTGCTTTATTTCTTCACATAAATATCCTTTAAATAGGTTTTTTCATACTCCTGAATGGCACTGCATTCACTTTCACAAAACAAACATAGAATTCTGAACTTCAGCAAGCCACCGAGTTTGCCTGAGGGAGACAATGTCTTCCCTGTCACTTGGTTTTGTCTTTTTTTTAAAGAGCGAAGTTCCCCCCCATCCTGTTTGTAGACCACCCATGAACCTTTTTATTTTTCTCATTTAATCTGAGAAAAGGGAGAAAAGGAGACTTGTTGCCCTTAGCAGTTCTCGGGCTTTTCTCCCAATAGAGTAAGTTAATTATTTTAACCTACTGAGGAAGGGTGGCCAGGACAGTGGGCTGGGCGGGAGGGGGAAACAGGTGTTTTAAACACCTGCATTTCTAGGCTTAATTGCTCTGAAATCTTGTAGGCCCTCAACTGCATTCTCCTTTCTTTACAGATGATGGGGGAGGGGTTCATTTGTGGAGTCCTTAACTAATTGTAGCATAAATATGCAACCACTTTTGACTGAACAAATTATTTTCTTTACAATGAACTCCAGGTAAATTTAATTAGAAAAAAAGGTGATTGACAAGTATTAACTCTGAAAGCAAGGATTAAAAGTCCTACTGTTGTTAAAAGAAAAAGGCAAAGTCAGGAGTCAGCCATATTCTAGTTGTTTTCTTCTCATGGCAGTGAGTTCAGGTAAGAAAGCCCAGATCAATGATTCTGGAATTCTTCATGTTGTGTTAGATATTCACCACAATTAAGTGCCAAAAAGTAATTTTTTTAGTAGAGTGCATAGAAAAATCTCCTTTCAAAAGATGTTGAAATAGCCTACATGCCAAAATGAGTATTTAATGTGATATTTCATATTCAATTTAAATGTTTTCAAAAACATAATAATTGAGTACTTACCACATGCCAGACACTCTTTTACACATACTATCTCATTTAATCCTCACACCAACCCTGTGAGACAATTCCCATTATTAGCCTCATTTCACAGGCACAGAAGCTGAGACAGAAAAAGGTTAATTAACTTATTCAAGGCAGACAGTAAGTTGTTGAGTAAGGATTTAAACTCAGACAGCAGAGTCCAGAGTTTATGACTCTTGTTCATATCATTCCGTTGACAGAACTCTGTAGCTCTTGTCTCCCAACACGGAACTCAAGAAGCTTTTCTTCTTGATTCCAGAGGATGATTGCGGCAAGATAGAGACCAGAACTTCAGTGTTGAACACAAGGCTTGAAGAGTTTTGTTGTTCAGCCCAGAGTTGTGATAACAGCCCTGGATTCCACACAGTATTATTTAATAAATGCTATGGGAGGATTCTAGAAGCACAGGTTTCAAGTCAGAAAATCTTATTGCAATTCTGACTTGGAAAATGGATTCTTTTGGAACTAGTGCCCCTGCTTAATGAATAAGTAATCTGTGGTCCAGAGAAATTAAGGGAGATTTGGTCAAGCTTTCACAGTAGGGTCAAAGTCAGGAACGTACCATATTATAATCCAGAAAGACTGCTTCACAGACAGTGCCTCTTTATTCCCAGTAGCTGATTTTTCTTGATTAGGTGAGGATAATTATACCAGTCAATTTGACCAACAATTTAATGACCTTGCCATATGACTGACTTGTGTATTGGCAAAAAGGGCAACCGGAATGGAAGTATAATCTGTCACTGATATTAATGTTTCTCATCCGGCAGCAGTTAACACATGTTCACTTGACACAGGAAATCAGGCATCAACACTGGCTGACTCTGTCAGGTAAATATTCTAGCCTCAGACAGGGAAGCCTTAGTTCTTGCTTCTGCTTTCCTTTCTGCCTGTCCATTTTCTCCTGTGCATTTTCAGGGGATGGAGGTGTGAAAATAGGAAAGGGGGACTTCCCACTGGCAACTGTCTGGGACTTCCCTCTACTTCCTGATGGATGCCAGACATGGCCTTCCATTAGGCCTGGCTCTACCACCATTTCTCTTCTTGCAGCCTCCCTAGTAGCCACAAAGTCACCTTAAAATGAACACCTGTGAGACGTAAGAATTATGAAAGGGAAGAAGCACACAACTGCAGCATGAGTTGTGTGTTCAAAATTCCACTGAGTCACACACTAGGTCTTAAGGTAGGAGGTTATGTTACAGATTAAATGGAAATTTTCAGGAAAAGTCCTATGTTGCAAGGAAAGATTGGTTGAAAGATTGTGATTGGTTGTATCTCATCTGAAAGCCCAGTTGGTATGCCAGTCAAAATTTGAGCACAGAAAATGCTCACCCCAAGAGCTCCTGGTTTAGTACCGGGAAGTCCACTCAGGTGTTTTGAATTTCTTTGACCTTATCACAATTCAGAGTTGTCGCCTAATTACCTTTTCCCATATTTGTATTATAGTACTGAGTATTGAATAGCAGTGTTTCTCAAATTCTAGATGTATATACAAGCCACCTGGGGATCTTGTTCAAATAAAGATTCTGATTTAGGAAGTTCAGGTAGGCCTGGGAGTCTGCATTTCTAGAAAATTCTTAGTTGATTTTGGTGCTTCTGGTTTGGGGAGCCTACTTTGACTAGCAAGGTAACCTCAGCTGGTTTAAGAGGGCAGTTTTATCCCATTTTTTGTATAAATAAATTTACAGTCTTAAGTAAGGTATTTTAAAAAATAATTATTATGCCTTTATGTACCAATGAGTTCTGCTATCATTATGTGTTTTTTAAAAATGCTTGAGTTTTGTTTTCAGATATTTGAACTAGTTAAGAGAATTTGAACTGCAAAATTGATAAGTCTAACTTGCTAGACTTAGGAAGTTTTTGTCAAACTAAGTTTTAGAAAACTTAGGAGAAATGGATAGATTCTAAGAAAAATGTAAATCATAAAAATGACTCAAGAAAAATTAGAAAACCTGAATGGTCCTATAACCATTAAGGAAATTGAATTAGCAGTTCAAAAATTCCACAGAGATCAAACAGCAGACTTCGTCACTCTTAACAGTTTACCAAACATGAAAGAAATATAGAAAAAAAGAGAACCCTCCCAAACATACATCTAAATGAAATTCTGATTGGATTAGAGACTTAAGTGTGAAAGACAAAACTATAAAGCTTTTAGAAGATGAATATCTTTATAACCTGATGATGGAAAACTATTTCTTAAACAAGACACTGCAAGCACAAACTATGGAGGAAAGACCAACAATAAAAACAGCTTATCTCAAAATACCATAAAGAAAGTGAAAGTTTGAGATCACATTTCATTTTCCCCAAGTTGACAAAAATTTAAAAGTATGACCAAACCAAATGTTGACAAAAATGTGGAAGAACAGAAAATTTTATGCACTGTTGATGGGATGTATTAAATTGTTACGACCACTTGGGAAAACAATTTGGCTTATTTAAAAAGTTGTAGAGATGCATGCCATATGATCCAGCCATTATATATATCCACAAGGGTAAATTGTACATATGAACCAGGAAGCACACAAAAGAATATTCATAGCCGGGCTAAGCGGCTCAGCCTGTAATCCCGTGCTTTGGGAGGCTGAGGTGAGTGGAGTGCCTGAGCCGACGGGTTTGAGACCCGCCTGGGCAACTTGGCGAGACCTCATCTCTACAATAAATAAAAAAATTAGCTGGGCGTGGTAGTGTGCACCTGTAGTTCCAGCTACTTGGAAGGCTGAGGCGGAAGGATCACTGGAGCCCAGCAGGTCGAGGCTGCGGTGGCCGGGAGCCGCCACTGCACTCCAGTCTGGGCGACAGAGTGAGACTCCAACTCAAAAAAAAAAAAAAAAAAAGGAATATTCATAGCAAAATTCATGATAGTAAAAAAATCTAGGAAAAAACCAAATGTCCATCCATATTTGAAAAGATAAATTGTAACATAGTCATACAATGGAATATTATATAGTGTTAAAAATGGACTAAAATTTCACACAATGACATAGATGAATAGCAGGAACACAATATCACAAAAATAATATCTGAAGCATCAGCAAACATCAGGCCCACATTTCTCTGCCTGGCTCTCAAATTGTTCCATAATCCATAAAGCCCATTTAATCTGCCCAATCACATATCCTTTCCCAAAGCACATTAAGTCATTCATATCTACTAGGCATTACTTTTTTCATAGCTCCTCTTGTATGCCATGATCCTTCCTCCCACCTTGACTTCACTTAGGTTATCACCACACCTGGAGTAGACACCCCTCTCTTTCTGATTCACCAAATTCACCCAGGCTGTCAAAGCCCACCTGGAGTGCCACCTTCCTTCTGTAATTACTCAAGGTCTCTGAACTTCTACTGAGTTTACTGTGAAGACTGTGAAGTTTTATGATGAATTGTTTTCTAGGTAAATGTAATTCAACAGGTATATACTGAGCTCCTATTATGTGAAAGAGCCTGTGTGAGGTGCTGCAAGGGGGCATGTGGTTGAATATAACACAGTCCTCACTCTTCAGTTCTAAACAGTGATCTATGAAAACCATTTAGGGATGAGGCAAAACTCTGTGGCCAAGACAGCTCTTGATAAAGGTGTAAAGCAGCAGGCGGCATGGTGATTTGGGCATGTAATCCACAGACCTTAGTTTCGTAGTCCTGACTCTATCCTACACACTAGCAGTGTGACCTGGTGCAACCTTACCTGGTGCCTGTAAACTGTATAGTGGTGTTACCTACTCCTTAAGTTGTGGTGGGGATTACACAGAATGATGCACCATGATGTGCTAGGGACAATGCCAAACACAGCCTCTTATTAGTGAAGATGGCTAGTTGTGGGGGTCCAGCCCCTGCAGGTTTTGGGGGTCCCTGGAAAGATGGGGTGGTGTCAGCAATTTGAGGGTAGATATGAAGAAGAGAAAGAAAGAGAGAAAGAAAGAAAGAGGCTGGACTCCTGTCTAGTGCAGAAGCCGTTTAATGGAGGTTTCCATGCTCTTTTTATCCTAAATTTTCACAGGTTAGATCACAAGGTTTTCACGTGAACACAA
>CAUYQG010171386.1:0-25381 GCA_963574415.1 Tarsius wallacei | reverse complement strand
CCCTTTCTTAAAGGAATTCAAGCCGGGCTCGGTGCTCAGCCTGTAATCCCGCGCCTTTGGGAGGCTGAGGTGAGTGGATTGCCTGAGCCCGCGGGTTCGAGAACCGCCTGGGCAAGCGAGACCTCATCTCTACAATAAATCAAAAAATTAGCCGGCGTGTTAGCGCACGCCTGTAGTTCCACCTACTTGGAAGGCTGAGGCGGAAGGATTGCCGGAGCCCAGCAGGTCAGGGCTGCGGTGGCCGGGAGCGGCCGCTGCACTCCAGTCTGGGTGACAGAGCGAGACTCCAACTCAAAAAAAAAAAAAAAAAAAGGAATTCAGAATTCAATAGAGTAAATTAGTAGGAAATACTAAAGACATTAGAAGGAAGGAGACAATATTAAGATACACAAATATTTATCCCTATCAATCTACCTTAAATTATCTAGGAATGTGAAGTGGAGGCAGTGAAAGAAAATGAAGGCAAAAGATAAAATACACTTTCTTAAGTAGATTCCACTGATAATTCATTTAGCTAACAGTTTCATTTTTTCCTATGGTTATAAATTTTTATAAACACACAACTTTTTCTGTGGACTAGAAAAGTTGGGGGTATATTTCTAGCAAAATAGACAGAAGAAAACTAGATGTTTTCCTATGGTTATACATTTTTATAAACACACAACTTTTTCTGTGGACTAGAAAAGTTGAGGGTAAATCTCTAGCAAAATAGACAAAAGAAAACTAGATGATACGTGTTCTCAGCACAAAAATGATAACTGGTGAGGTAATGTATTTATTATTTAGCCAGATTTAACCATACCACAATGTATACTTCAAAACACCATGTTGTACATGATAAATCATTCAATTTTATCTGTCAGTTTTTAAAAATGGCAAAATAAGAAATAGTTTAAAATGCAATTTTAATTACATGCAACAAACTGAATGTTTTGATAGCTAATAGATGTTTTGTCATGGCAAGCAGATTAGCCTCAATTTTCTAATTTCAAATTAGTAGTTAACAGCATTCACTTTGTGGGACTATTGTAATGATTACAGGTAATTATTAAAGGTCTTGGTTCAAGGTAAATGAGTGATTGAGAAACGCTAAAATGGTTACATATATTGTTACAAACATTTGGCTTGGATTTGAGTAATCCTTCAGCCTTCAATTTATACATATCTGTGTGTTCTGTTACATAGGAAAAGTAATGCATACCCCTTAACATTTTCTTTAGCTGTTTTTGATATTACGCAATCATAGCTAAACATGATTAAAATGTAGATAGAATGTGATTATATTGGGGCTGGGATCAAGGGATAGAATCAAATAAGTCAGAAGAAAGGCAGACAAAAGAAGTATGTTAATTAATAGATAATTGGTCATCTACTAATTATCCTTTGACTTCTTGAAGAGTAGACTCTATTTAGACAAACATGTATCTTTGATTGACTACGTTTGCCTATTTACTTGAAACAAATTATCTTTGCTTCTGAAATTTTTAGCAAAAATTATTGACCTTTCTAATTTGTATTTGATAAATACCATGAATTATAAACAAGTGTTAGCATACCGATGATCATTCCTCTTAAACAAAATTTTCTCTACTCCGTGAATTCTGAGTGGAAATTTGTTCCCTGAGAGATACATTTAAATGTCAGAAACAATAAATTACTAAACCCCCATTATTAACTGGCAAAGATTCATGGTAAAGGCATATGCTATATAGAAAATATGGATTATTATGTCCCTAGTTCTTCCTGCTGGCTAGGTTTTGTGGGTGGGACTGATGGTTGAAGAGAGGAAGAAGATATTATAACATGTATAAATAGTACTATTTAATTCTGCTTATGCTTTTACTTCCCTCTAACCCCTCAAATTAAGTAGAATTTTGCTTTGAATCTATTTAAATTCACTTATTTTTAGATCAGTCCACAACAAAGGAAAGAGTAAATGTCCACTCTATTTAAATAAACTATCTGTAGGCAAAAGTTCTTATAGCCTCTGATCAAATTACATCTCATTACCATGCACCATCTTGGAGATGCATGAGCGCTGCAATCTTCAGCCATATCAGGGATTGATAATGCATCTTAGTAGATGTACAATCCTAGTAAACAACCTGTGTACTTTGTTCAGAGCCAGTGAATTGCATAGGATGTGTTGCATTTCACCAACACCCTCCTAGCATGCCATCACCCTGACTTTCCAAAGAGGATTTGGCTGAGTGCATATTGTGCTGGATGCATGGGCCATTCTTATTACCTGACACCAAAAGTATATACCTCAAGGAGCCTGCTCAACTAAATCCCATGTAAGTTCATAATTCAAGCAGTGCAGCACTTCATAGAAAGAAAACTTTTGAAGCACTAGAAACTCTGGGTGTTTTAAATTCAGGGTTTCCTAATATTTTTCAGTACACATACATATATACACACATACACGCCCTCTACTTCCCCTCCTGAGAACAGACCTAGGAAATGGATGGAGAAGGATAAAAGTTCTGTCTTTTTACACTTTAGATCTGCTGCTATCCATTCATGTCTAACACTCCTAATCACCTTGTAAACATGTATGCACATGCATACCCCCCTACTCACAAACATATGCATGCACACACACACATACACACACATAGAGACATTCCTTTATTCTTCTCTTCCCAGTCTGGAAGGGTTAGAATTGCTTCAGCCTCTACTAGGCACTGGTTTTAAATGTTTCATTTTACTTGCTATAGTTTGGAGAGGCAAGTTTTAGAGACAGCATATACTGTAACTATATTGTGAAAACCAACAATCCTCACATCTCAATGACTTAATCTAAGATAAATTTATTTTTTCACTTATGCTCTTTATATGTCACTGGTTAAAAGAGACTGAGGTATAAATTATTATAACCATCATAACAGTAAAAACAAAACAGAAAAATATATATTGGACACTTGCTACTAAATCTCATGGACCCTCCATGTAGTAAATTCTAGCAAGTAGAGGTGTGGGAACTGTGACTTAATAAGATTAAGCAACTTTCCTGTTTCTTTTTCACTTCTTGGGTCACTTTTTCAGGATCAAACTATTTTTACTTGTTCCTTGAAGCAATCTTTTTATTAGGTAATATCAAGATAACTGGAAAGCCGAGTTAGTAATAAGAAGGGTACTTCTTTAGTAAGAATAAAATCAGAGAAACAGGACATGAAAACTTATATAGTCTACTTCCCAACTCTACTGTGATAAATATGCCTATCTCCAAAATGACTGCTGTACACGACTTCTTTCTCTCTGTTTTTCTCTCCTTCAATGTTGAATTACTGTAGTTTCTCCCCCTCCCCTTTGGGCATCTCCTTTTATATTTCATGCTAATGGTAATTCCAAACAGTTGATTAGATCTAGGCTTGTTACCTTATTATTATCTAGTTCTGTCTTCCTGTACACTTCTTTCAGAGTTCTGAGTACTCACCTAAGGCTTTCACAGACAATCGGGGTAAAGATATTCACACATGATAGATTGATCAACATCCACAAATTTTGTTGAAAACTATTTATTGGAGCACATCCTATCACTATTCTAAGTGCTACATATATATCAGTGGGAGAAAAAGAAAGACACAGTTCATACTGTCAAAGATCCAAAATTTTGATGGAGAAAGATAGACAAGAAACTAGGGAGCTAAATGGCCACACAGATCAAAATAGTAGACACTGGAGACACCAATAAGTGAAAATGTGGGGAGGGGGTTAGGATTCAGAAATTGCCTCTTGGGTACAATGTCTACTTTCTGAGGAATGGGCTACATGGGACTCAATCCCTACCATTATGCAATATGTCCATGTAAAAAACATGCACCCTGAATCCAAAGTAGAAAGAGTGAAAGAAAGACAGGAAGGAAGGGAAGGAGGGGAAGGAAGGAAGGAAGCAAGGAAGGAAGGAAGGAAATAAAGAAAGGAAGAAAGAAAATAAATAAATCCAATAGTATGGTGAACACTGATAAACAAAGCAGGTACAGAGAGTCAGGTGGCAGGAAAGAAGAATTGCCTGAGAGGGTGTTATTTAACACAAACATAATGAATGTGAGGAAGAAAGTCATGGGGAGAAATAAGGGAAGAACATTTGGTACAGAAGAGATAGCAAGTTGAGAAGTCTTCAGGTAGAAGCAGTTCTTGAGAGGGACACAGAATGTCATCAGAAGACTTTTTCTGGTATAGCAGGGATACTCAATCTCAGCCCTATTTACTTTTTTGAGTCAAGTAATTGTTATGGAGAGCTATATTGTGCATTATGTGATGTTTAGCAGCATTCTTGGCCTCTACCCTCCAGATGCTAGTAGCATTTTTTGCTCTTATAACAATAAAAAATTTTCCCAGATATTGTCACACATTCACAGGGCAGGAGAGCAAAACTGTTCCTGGTTGAGAATCACTGAGTTAGAATGAAAAGGTAAATGATGTGCAAGCATACACTCTCTTTTTCTGTCTCTCTACCTACCTACCCTAAAAAAGGAAGAAGCAGTTGGGTATGGTGGCTCATGCCCACCTATAATTAATCCCAGAACTTTGGAGACTAAATCAGGATAAATACATAGCAAAAACATGTCTGAAAGAAAAAAAAGGTGGGGGGAGGGAAGAAGAAGCTTTTCTTAATGGCAAAGAAGCTATCACGATGTCTCATCAGCAGCCATGAGGTAGAATGATGCCTGCTTTCCCTCAGATTCCTAATTGCTAGATGTTAGGACTTGAGGCACTCAAGCATGCCCACACTGACTTTCCTACTGTGAAGCTGTTAAGGCGTTCCAGGAGAAGATAAAACAGAATTTGTGAAACATGAGAAACTCTGAAATTTGCTCTTTTGTGGGTATCTTCATTCTACATCTCCACTATTTCAGTCACTAAAGTGACCTGTACCTCATAGCAGTCCCTCAAGTCAGACAAGTCTTTTATGTTATCTGTCAGAGGCTTACTCTGTTTCATGCATTTTCAACTTCATGATTGCTTCCTTAGACTCCCTACATTTTGTAGCCAAAAGCAACATTATAGAAAATTTCTAGCTGACTTCAACTCACTCATCATTTATCACTATAGCAATTTCATAATATGATTAACTATCTACTTGCTTTTAAAGCAAGATGTTTTAAACTAACAGGCTGATCAGGTATTCAGTGATTCATTGATTGTCAAATCTCAGGGTTGGTTCTTAGCTTTGGATGCTGTTTGATTCATCTTCCAAGTTTATCAATCCACTGTCCTTCCTGGGAGATTAGCCCTTTTGAGTGAGTTTGAATACGGCTTTATGTTTGATTGATTTCATCTTCTTTTAAAAAATACTTTCCTCTATTTATAAAGAAAAAATTCTTACTGGAAAGACCAGATGAACTGGTGATACCCCCTGGTTTCATCTTCATGTGTACTTAATGCTCTTTTTCTGTTTTCCATTAAGAAATCTTGGAAGCTTATGGATTTATTCTTCTGTCAGATACACCTTCATACAACATAGAGAGATTAAGTTCTTACTTTTAATCTTCACTTAGGAAATATTTTCAAATATTTTTACTACTTTCCTGAAGAAATATGCACTTGTTTTATGTTTCATTGAGATTATATATATAGGAGGTGAATTTTTGAAATCTCAATTTCCATGAAGCATATTTAGCACTGTTTCATCATTTTTTCCTCTGATGATAAGTCATTATAGATTTCTGCCCATGATCATTTATGGGAAGAATATAAGTCTGTCTGTCTGTCTGTCTGTCTCTCTCTCTCTCTCTCCATCTCCATCTCTAACTTTAACTCTGTCTCTATCTCGCTTTCTCATGCTGGGCCATGTGATGTATTTTACTCAATTGTCTTGCATTAAAATAAGACTTATGTGGCATCTGCAGTTTTCTACCCAATTTTTTTGGTCTTTTCCTCTGACACAAGAATAAGCAAAAGGACTGCTACTTTAACCTGAACCCCTAAAAGGAAGAAGACCTGAACTCAGTTTTTATCCTGGTGCAGGACCATACATAGCTGCAGACTTGTGACATGAATAGAAAATAATATTTATTTTGGGAAGTCAGAGTTATTTGTTGTAGTCATTACCTAGTGAGAGTTGAACAAGTCATACCAACTTCTGGCAGGATGACGAAAAAACTCAAGGTAGATCTTCTAAAACAATTTAGAAAGTTTTGTAGTCTTCTTGGGCAATGTACCACATTATAGACTAATATGGAAATAATGCCATGGTTAATCAAATGGATTGACTTTATATCTTAATGGTTGGTAGCATTGATTATACTCTCTCAAATATTAACAAATAAAGCATATGGTTTTGTAAAGATATCTGTCATTATATCTTTACATCTGATAATGGTCTTTTGTGTATAAAAATAAACCTTTTATGTATTAAGACTTAAACATTTTTTTCTTTGCATTTAAAAACTGCGGACAAGTGACCTAGAATGCACAGGATAGGCATAGGTTTCTTGTTGAGTGATCTGTTGAATAATACTTATTTATTCATTGATTTGTTTTCATAGATGATCATTTATTACACACTTAATATGAATGGATATATTGTTATGGTAATGCGTCTTAGCTTGTTGGAGCTTCACAATCATCCTGCAAAGCAGTTTCTGTTATTTTATGTATTTTCTAAGAAGAGAAGTGGTTTTATAAGGTCAAACACCTTGCTCAGTTTTATAAAACTAGTAAATAATCGAACCAGAAATTACTCATGATTTTCCTCAGATTTTAGAGCCTGACCTCTTAGTTACCACTATACTATCTTGATCATTAAGAGGTCGTAGTGCAGTCAAAACTTAAGAGCTTTTGACTTAGGATTCACTTTGCATATTAAGAATATTAGATAATGCAGGCCTATTGTTTTGTCTCTTTTATAAAACCCAAATCTATTGAACATCCAGTATAAGTAGACTTTTTTTCTGATTGATGAAGTTACAAAGTTATAACAGAGGACAAGTGAACCAGTGAAATTGCCCTCAAGGAAGAAATTCTATTGAATATTCAATAAATATCAGAGAAAAGTTCACAGTGTCCTCAACGCTTTGCAATCTCTCCAAATTATTGAAGGGAATCTAATTTTTCTCATATGGAACTCTCTTTGTGTGGATATCTACTGCAATAACAGGATATTTAACTATGTGGTTTCAAGTTGAAATGCTTTATTTTGCCCAACACAGAAAAAAACTAACAAGCCACATTTTTACCCAGTGCTGGACCTATGTGTCTGGCCTTGGCCTGTGTTGAGTGCTAGATGAGTGGTTTCTGCCATGTGTGTCATCTCTCTTATTCTGTTCTGGTCTCAGGTTCATTTAACAACAACAGGACAATCTCATGGTAATTTAAATATCTAAATTTTTAAGGTCTCTAGTAATGCTAATTCTTCATCTACAGACTTCCTAAAACAAAACAAAACAAACAAACAAAAAACACTTGCTCCATTACATTAAACAGTAACATGGTAAATTGAGGGATTAAATAGTCTTAAATATTTTGTTTTTCTGGAACATCTATATTGCTCTCAATGAACATTCAATTTAAACCAAAATATAAACAAAAAATGATTTTTTCAAAAAATGAAAGACAACTAGACATTTCTTTTTTAAATGCCAATTAACACAGTAAATAATTGTCAGCAGGCATTTGCTCTACATTTTTATACCGAAACTCTTTGATGAGTTTAAAAAAATAATTAGGATGATTTGAAGTAACAGTCATTCTCACTTTGGAACTAGAACAGGAAACATAATATTAGATAGTTCCTCCATGGCTGAAATGTAATTTTAAGTTCATAAAAATTGAGCTGGGTTTAATAGAATTTCAGTTTGGAAAATATAATTTTCTTTGAAATATTGGGAGACTTTTGTCTTTTAATTTTGCCTTTAATATGATCTCTTCATGTAAATAAACCAATGGAATATTTTTTTTCTGAGTCCACCAACTTTCAAGTGCTCTAATACTTTAGTATAGACACTTGTGCCCAACAAATCTTCAGTGAGTCCAATCTGTCTTAGTGTACATCTACCCAGAAAGCAAACAGGCAAACCAAAAACTTAAATAGTACTTGAAAAAAATCAGTAAGAGTGTGTTCATGGTGTACGTACGTTTGAGGGAACTAAAAAAACTTTCACATGTTCTAACTATGAATGCTCAATTGCCTGTCAAAGATACAGTGGTCTTATAAAATGAAAAATCAAGTAAATTTTTTCTGAGAAATTATTTTTAGATGAAAAAATTTTGTTGTAGATCAATGTCTGTAATAAGATTTTGGTTTGAGATAGTCCAGAAATCAATTATATTTCATAATTAGGTTAGGGATACGTAACATTTTAACAGGATATCTGCCTTCTAAATTGTTTGCCTAAGGCAAATATTAAAATTAATCTTCATTCCCTGACCACTAGCTAACTGATTGCAAGGAGAGTGAGCCCAGAAGAGCATGTGACTGCTAAGAAATTGGTTATAGATAATGTAGCGGGTGGTTAACCTACAAGCAGGACTCTAATAAATTGATTACATAAGTGCCATCTGAGATCTTATAAAACTAAGATTCTTCCCACAGAATAATAATAAAAGTTTGCAAATACAATTCGATGTATATTTATTTGCCTATTCTCCAATGAAGAACCCAAACTAAAACATTTCCTCAGTCTTACTAGTTGAAAATCTTTCTCTTCTCTTTAATTCAGGCGCCAAGTGTTGGCACCACAATTTTGGTATCAGACTATCTTGTAGTCTCACAACTTTTTGTGACAGCCTTTAGCTAACAGGCACATTTTAATTGTTTTTGATCCAAAAAAAGCTAACTTTTTATAGTTCGTTCCAGGCTTCATTTTGTTTTAATAGTCTAATAGAAAAATGTTCAAGATGGATAACTGATTTTCAGAGGGAAATTCACTCTCCACCTATGGAGTCCATTTTAAGAATGGTTTCATGAGGAATGGAAATGTCCAGAAACCAAATGTAGTAGATTGTTCTATACTCCTGCTATGTTTGGAAACACAATTACTCCAATTTCATGTAATTTTTCACAATTTGAGAAAAAACATTCATAAATTTGATTAAAAATTCAACACATTTTATTGTACTCATTTATAATTGAATTGTTAACACCTTAACATGAGTCTGAATATTTTTCTTCATAAAGGACCTCATAGGATTCACTAATCCTTCTTATATCAGCGTGATAATGAAGGCAGTTCTCAGGAAAATAATTATCTATGACTTGGTTGCCATTTGAATATTTAGTTTGGCTTAATTTTTGCTTAGCTTCTTTTGTATTTGTATTAAGTTTGACTTTATTTATTTTATCCTTTATAAATTCAGCTTATTGCTCTAAATCTCTATAAACAAGAACCTGGAAGGTAAACTTAAAGCATTATATGATGTGTGTCTTTGCATGATCAGGTCCCTGCCAATGTTTCAACACCTCCTTCCACTGCCTTCTCTCAGTTCCCTACCCTCTGCCACACCAACCTACTTTCTATTCCTCAAACCCTTTAACTCTTCACTGCTTTTGACACTTTTCACTTGCTGTTTTTTCTAAATGTAATAATCTTCCCCCTAGCTTTTTAAATATTAAGTGTATTACAATCCTTGGTAGGTTTCCCTCTAAATGTCACTTTTTTTGAGGCCATTCTGCTACTCTACCTAAATTATGTCCCTGTCTTTAAACTCCATACCATTAGCCCATTTGTGTTCTTTTAACACTTTTTAAGGTCTGTAATTATCTTCTAATTTTGTTTGTTTGCTTCTTTGCCAACTGTCTTCTAGATTAGAGAATTTGTGTACCCAAGAGGTTTAGTATAAGTAACTCAGTAATCATGAGTAAAAGACATGATCTAACAATCTAGGGCAAAATATAAATCTAGTGATAAAGCCAGCATGGCCACTAGATGCCTATTTTATGTCTCACCTTGCTAGTGGGTGAGAGTTTCACCAGGTTAGAGGAGAACTGAGTATCCTTGACATCTGGCTTTTATTCTTTAAAAACTCACTTGGCCTCACCACCAATAACTTAATTTGAATTTTGCATCTTAACTGCCACATCAGATGAATCCAAATGACTGGATTACAATTATTGAATGTCTATACACACAATTTAATATACTCTAAACTAAAGCTTACAAGAAATATGTGGGCTTTCTATCTTAGAGGCTTTCCAAAGGTCACAAATATCAGATCCATGAAAGGAAGAATTTGCCTCTCTTTACCATTTAATCACCAACAAAGCAAAGCATGCCTGAAACTTAGCAAGTGGATAGTAAAATTAGTTGCAGGAATGAATAAATGAAAAGAATCAACAGAAAAGTGAAATAACTATGTAGTATCAATTTTGGGGTACCATGTAGATATAGTTTTAACTTTCAGTATTCAAAATCCTCAATTTTGTCTTTCAACATTAAAGAATTCTTTATTTCCCCAAGTGTGGAGCCTTTCCACCTCTTCTCACATTCTTTCCAAGAAGCAGGCATATGCTTAGTCAAGAAAAGAACACTTGCCTCAGTGGGTGGGCTGTGTGCTTCCAAACCTAAAACTGATGCTTTACAAGTATTGCAAAAAAGCAAATTATCAGGGTAACAAAAACAGACTCAAGCAATGCCTCCTGCCAGATTCTCTCTAGATCTGGCCCCCAGGAGAAGTTTATGCCTGGGGGTGGGGAAGTGGGGATAACTTGCTGCAGTGGATCTTAAGCAGCTCTTCACACAAGCCCAGTGAGGAAAGATGTTCTTATCTTTCTTTAATTTTCTTTCTCAATAGCCCTCACATAAACCCAAAGAGAACTTCCCTCCATGGGTTTAATTAAGTAAAAACACTTTCTGACCTGTCAATCTGGGGACTGAATTCATCCTAGGGCATTCACCTCCTCATCTGAAGTATCCCAGATGAAGCTGCCAAGTTTTATCTTGCTCTAATTAAAAGTTGTGAAAGCATGATTTTTAAGTTTATTATTTTTCTCTTGAACATATTTGTAATTTTATTTATTTAGGCAGAATCTTCAATTGCCTTTGGAAATAATATTTTTATCTTGAGATAGTCACCATTTACCACGTAATAAGCTAAATTCTTAGAGCTGAAATATTGTAGTTAAAAACCAATTTTTCATTGAGAATTTAGATGCAAAATTCTATATATTTTCTATATCTTTTCCTCACTAAATTAAGGAAATAGTCTTTCTTCACAGAATTTTAGGGTTAATTCTTTGCCCACTGTGCCCTGCTTCAAACACTATTATCACCTGGAGTCATTTTAGCTCCTAAAATCTGTCAAAAATGAAAGCATACTCACTTGTCATATTTTTTGACTACTCATCCAGCCCATGATGAAATGAAACTAGAGAGAAAATATTTTCACATGTAACATGTTCTCAGCCAAGAACTATTATTCCCAAATGTGTGCTAAACTATTAAAGAGTATTATTAAAGTGCTACAAGGAAATATTATGTGTTGGTTAAAGTTTACATTTCTTGGTATCATTTCTTTAACATCTTAAGAGATAGTAAAACAAATTATTGACCATCAAAATTACAGTTTTAAACCAAACAATGAGAGTGATAAGTCACAGGACGTTGGGTAGAAGTTTACTGACCTGCATATTCATGTGTAAGATTTTTCAGACTAGAAAGATTCTGAGATCCAACGGGAAGAAGTCACAGTGAGCCAAAAGATAACATTTCTTTTTTTTTTATTTTTATTTTATTATTATTATTATTTTTTTATTATGGTATTGTGGGGTACAGTTAGGGGTTAGGCACACCAAAATGCTTCGTTCAGGCACCCTTGATGATAAGAGGTGTCTCCCCATCCCCAGACAGATATTTACCACCATTAATCCCATCGCCATCGCCCTCACCCTCCCCCCCCATAGTTTTCCACCACTGTCAGTCATTTTCTTGTGGTAATATGTTGGATGATCAAGGTCTACTATATGAGTGAGAACATGTGATACTTAGTTTTTTGTTTCTATGAGAGGTCACTCAGTATTATGGACTCTAGTTCCATTCAGGTTGCTGTGAAATTAATGATTTCGTTCTTTTTTATGACTGCGTAGTATTCCATTGTGTATATGTACCACATTTTTTTGATCCAGTCCTCTTTTGATGGACAGCATGGTTGCTTCCAGGTTCTTGCTATTGTGAACAATGCTGTGATAAACATACGTGTGCAGGAAACTTTTTTATAGAGTGATTTGTGTTCTTCAGGGTATATTCCCAGTAGGGGGATTGAGGGGTCATACGGGAGGTTGGTGTTTAGAGCTTTTAGGAATCGCCACACTGCTTTCCATAGAGGTTGCACTAGTTTACACTCCCACCAACAGTGTAGAAGTGTTCCCTTTCTGCCACACCCTCTCCAGCAACTGTTATTTTTTGAGTTATTGATAATTGCCATTCTGACTGGAGTTAGGTGGTATCTCCGTGTAGTTTTGATTTGAATCTCCCTGATGATTAGTGAGTTTGAACATTATTCATGTGTCTGTTGGCTGCTCGGATATCTTCCTTTGAGAAGTGTCTGTTCATATCTTTGGCCCATTTTATAATGGGGTTGTTTGTTTTTTTCTTTTCTGTGCATTTGAGTTCCCTGTAGATCCAGGATGTTAAGCCCTTGTCCGACCCGAAGTTGGCAAATACTTTTCCCCAGTCTGTAGGCTATCTCCCTGCTCTCTTGATAGTTTCTTTGGCTTTGCAGAAACTTGTTAGTTTAATGAGGTCCCACTTGTCTATCTTATCTCTTATGGCCTGTGGGTTTCGGGTTTTGTTCAGAAATTGGATGCCAGTTCCAATTTCCACAAGGGTATGTCCTGCATTTTCTAAGGTTCTTATGGTTTGAGGTTTTACATTTAGGTCTCTAATCCATTTAGAGTTAATTTTTGTGTATGGAGATAGATAGGGGTCTTGTTTGAGTCTTCTGCATGTGATCAGCCAGTTTTCCCAGCACCATTTACTGAATAGGTTCTCCTCTCCTCAATGGTGGATGGTGGAGGCTTTGTTGAAGATGAGTTGGTTGAGAAATTGAGGTTTTGCCTCTGGAATCTCTATCCTGTTCCATTGGTCCATATGCCTATTCTTGTACCAATACCAAGTTGTTTTGATTATTATAGCATTGTAGTAAAGTTTAAAGTCTGAAAGTGTGATACCTTCCACTTTGTTTCTTTTTCTGATGATTGTTTTGGCTATTTGTGGTCATTTAAGTTTCCATATGAATTTCTGTACTGTCATTTCCAGGTCTGAGAAGAATGATGTTGGTAATTTAATGGGTATTGCATTGAACCTGTAGATTGCCTTTGGTAGGATGGACATCTTAACAATGTTGATTCTTCCCATCCATGAGCATAGAATATTATTCCATTTGTTTGTGTCATCTTAGATTTCTTTGAGCAGCATTTGTAGTTTTCATTGTAAAGGTCTCATCTCTGGATAGAAAGATGCTGAGGTATTTCAGTTTTTTTGTGGCTATTGTGAATGAGATTGTGATTTTTATTTGGTTTTTTGCCTGCTTGCTGTTGATGTATAAGAATGCAACTGTCTTTCGCACATTTATTTTGTACCCTGAGACTTTGCCAAAGTCCTTTATCAGTGAAAGCAGTTTTTTGACAAATTATCTTGAGTTTTCGAAGTATAGGATCATATTGTCAGCAAAGAGGGATAACTTAACTTCCTCTTTTCCTATTTGGATACCCCTGATTTCCTTCTCCTGTCTAATTGCTCTAGCTAGGACTTCCAACACAATGTTGGACAAGAGGGATGAGAGTGGGAAGGTTTGTCTTACTCCAGTTTTTAGGGGAAATGTTTCCAGTTTCTGTTCATTTAGCAATATGCTGGCTTTGGGCTTATTGTACATGGCGCTTACTATTTTGAGGTATGTTCCTTCTATGCCTAGGTGTTTGAGGTTTTTTTTTTTTTATCAAGAAGAGATGACAAATTTTGTCAAAAACTCTTTCTGCATTTAATGATATAATCATGTGGTTCTTGTTTTTACATCTGTTGAAGTATTTAATTACATTTATGATTTTGTGCATGTTGAACCAGTCCTGCATCCTGGGGATGAAGCCTACTTGGTCATGGTGGATGATTTTTGAGGGGGAATATTTCTTGAGTAGAGCTCATAAAAAAGAGGGCAATGCCTTGCAGCTTTCATTAGATTCTGCTTTTTCAAAAACAAGTGCATTTGTTCTATATTATTTTCATCCATAAATACTATTATTCATTTCATAAACATTCACTTTATGTGGTAAAAGTGACAGGAACTAGAGTAAGGATTTTAGATAGAAAATGAGTAAGATATAATCCCCTGTCCCAGAAGTACTCAAAATTAAGGAGAGAGGTCATCATAGTTTGCTTAGAGCAGTTTGTTCTCTTGGTTTGGGCATGTTGGGTTCTCCTGGTATGAAAGATTAGCGGTACAGCTTGTGTGTGGGCAGTTCACGGTATGTGCCACAAAAGCTACACTAAAGATTTTAGACTTCATCCTGAAGGCAGTGGGATGTCATCACACATTTTTAAGCAGAAGGCAATAGAATTTCATTGATATTTTAAACCCGAAGGCAATAGGATAACCGGATTAGAAGGGACTTGGGAACAAGACAGAAGAAAGAGAGATTTGTTAGCAGGTCACTGCAATGACCCAGACATGAGATGACAAGATTTGAACTAGAACTGTGATTATGAAAGTATTTTTTAAAAGTGACGGATTTGAAAGAAATGATAGGACATTTATGTCATGTGATCTGAATAAAAACTTACGCACCACGCACAGACCAAGCTATGATTATTTCCATTTGTGAAGGAGGTAATAAGAGCACAGACATGAGAAGTGTCATGTCCAAGTTTCTCTCAGCTGTCAAACATTACCTGGCCGACAAAGCTAACCTCCCATGCTACTGGAGTGAGAGGTGTCTTCCATTCTTTGGTTCTTTGACATGTTCAACACCAGTTGGCTTGCTCTCCTGGGGCCCCACATCTACCTGGAGCCAGGTGTCTGACTGGGCAGAGAGCCCTTGTTCTTTGTAGTTAGACAGCTTTGGGGATGATGACTGTAGCAGGATGTGTTGATTAATCAAATCTACCTTCAGCAGAGATGAGCAATTACGAGGTTGCCAACATCCGTTTAAAGACTTACCTCCCACTCCTAGGAACAGTCTTGAATTATTTTACGCATGGTTTGCAAGTGAAATCAGCTAATCTCCCAAAGACTTCTGATGTTGGAACATTAACCTAGTGGGAAATATAACTTGGGATGATGAATTCTCCCTCATGAGCCATGAGAAGGGCTATAAGAGAGGCATTTGGGAGGTGGTGACTTTGGTGGCATTGTTGAGTAAAAAGAGGAGTTGGATAGGAAGCTGCATTTGTTGTGCTTGTATTGTAACAGCCAATTACTGTCTTCAGTAGATCTTACCTCATCTGACAGTTACACCCTCATAAATGTGACTCCAAGGTTTTTGTCTGTCTACTCCTTAAAGGTAGGAGTGATGCCTTGTTTGCTCACCACTCCCTTTCTGGAAGCTAGCGTAGCATGTGGTGTGTAGTATATGCTCAATAAATATCTGTAGACTTAATTTTGTATTGAATGACTGCTCTGTGCCAGTGCCTACATCATCTCTTTGAATCCTTCCAAAACTCCCTTAATGCGGGTTTTATTGTCTCTATTTTATAGATAATGAAACTGAGATTTGGAGAAAGATAGTGAGTTAACTGAGATCATCCATTTAGTGAGTGACAGAGCTGGGACTCAAATCCCAGGCTGTCCCAGATCCCATGCTCTTTGTTCTTTAGATGCTATTGGGATTTTCATTTCATGTAATGATGTTTCTCAATACAAAGAGTCTCAATGTTGGCTTTGTTCTACCCCTCACTTTACAGATGAGGGGCTATAGATCCACAGAGGCCAAACAACTTAGTGCTTGGCCAAGTTCAATTCGTGTTGAAGTTAAATCTGGCTCAGTGTTTTTTCAACCAGACCTTGACGTTCCTTCAAGATAAGACAGCCACTAATTCAGATAGAGCCAGGCTTCATGCGGGTTGGATTGGACCTATCTCTACAGTGTTGCTGGATGTCTACATAGCAGAAAGGCATGAAAAATCTCATCCAATACAAGTTTCAAAATCTACGCAGTTGTTTTCTGGTTCTCAGATTTAACTGGCACAGTCTGCCTTCTGAATGAAGAAAAGTCAAACCCCAAGCTTTTGGAAAGGCACTGCAAGTTTGCTGTTGAAAACTCCCAGGTTTGGAGGCAATCTGGACTCTGGTAAAGTACTTAGGCTAATAAAGGTCTAACGCTTCCTCCAGACTCCCTGCCTCACTGGCTCATGAGCACAAACCCGCAGGAGAACGCTGTGTCCATGGCTTGGACAGCCTCACACACGTGACTCTGGCTGGGCGCTGCACCAAGCCAGGGCCCACTGCACTCACATGATTTCATCCTCTCTTGCCACATTTCTCCCCAATATGCTACCCAAGCCTCTCCATCAAAAATTTGATGTATGCATCCCTGAATTTTGGCACGGGGAGTATATCACCTGCACCAGGTTCAACTTGCAGTTCGAACTAAAAGCACTGAGAAATGCCCGGGTTTAATTGCCACCTACTCGCTAGTTTTCTTCTTCATGAAGGGGCTCTGTGCAGGCACATGGTGCTAGACAGCTGTGAGGAACACTCAGCTCCTGTCCTTGGGTGAGGAGTGGGGTCACATCACAAGGCCCAGTGTCATCTTGAGTCATTTCTTTGCCACTCTCTGTACTCTCTCCTTCTTTGTGGCCCAGCTAGGAAAAAGATGACTGCCTTAATCCCCACACAAGAACCCCAGGGGACCAGAGAACATCCTTTCAGGAGCTCTCCCTTAAGAGCAAAACGTTTTCTTTCCCAGAGGCCTCAACAAAGTATCCCATGAGGTCTCATTGGCCTGACTTGAGATGTATGTCCATTTCTGAGCCAATCCTAGAGACTGGGAGATGGCAAAGATGATTGATTCAGACTTGGTTTCTTTAAGAAAAAAAAAAGGTATATACTTTTTGCAACCTAGAAAAACCAAAGCTGGTAGAATTTGTTATTTTCAAATGTTTGCCAAGACATTGTTGCTTTCTTTAATTGCTTTTTTCTCCATTTATAGCATCATCATCATCATCATCATTATCACCCTCATTATTAGGAAGGGGATGCTTTAAACAAATCAGTCATGGAGAGAATGAGCAAATCTGTAACAATTGAGTGATAGATTTCTTACTGCTTGTAAATTTCAAATTTTCTCATTTCTGTTCCAGTTTGGACTTCATCCTGAAAGCAGTGGGATGTCATCAAACATTTCTAAGCAGAAGGTGATAGGCTCTCACTTATATTCCAATGACTCATGGTGGGTTGAGTCTGACAGGAAGCCAAAGTAATTAATATGCTCTCATGGGACAGAAGTTTAAGTCCACATGAGGCAGACTGTTTTGAATGAGCCTGTCCTCCTGGGCAGGTGGTCTGAGTCAGAGTCAGACCTGCCAGAGGCAGCTTGAGGTGCACCCTTGTGGGCAGTAACCACCTCCCCAATACCTACAGTCACCTCCGATTCATACTCTTGGGGACTCACACAATGTGACAGAGGTGATAGCCACAGTTCATGGTTCTTTGTCAAAAGAAACAGAACACTTTTCTTTTACACTTTTCCAAGATTGGGGCTGGGTTTTTCGAGTATCTAAGGAGGGTTTGTCAATTCTTGTTTTGGAAAGAAATTAGCATCCGTATCAGTGGACTCAGTAGAGGAGATAACCCTCCTTGGTTTGGGCTCATCCTCCACTCTATTGAAGACCTGGACAGAACAAAAAGACAACGGAAGGGGAAATTCTCACTCTCTCGGGGCTTAAGCTGATCATCCATCTTCTCCTGCCCTTGGACATCAGAACTCCAGGATTTCAGGCTTTCTGAATCCTGGGAGTTATACCAGAGGTTCCCGGTTCTCAGCATTAAGCCTTGGACTAGGTGTTACACCATCAGCTCCCCTGGTTCTTCAGCTTGCAGATAGCACATCATGGGACTTCTTGGCCTATATAATCTTGTATGCTAATTTCCATAATAACCCCCCCTTCTATATATCTTTACAGCCATGTGTTGCTCAATGACTGGGATACATTCTGAGAAACACCTTGTTAGGTGATTTCATCATGGTGCAAACATCAGAGTATTCTTACACAAACCTAGATGGTCTAGCCTGCTATACACCTAAGCTATATGGTATAACATATTGCTCCTAGCCTACCAGTAGGTCCAGCATGTGACTGTACTGAAGACTATAGGCAACTGCAACACAGTGGTAAGTATTTGTGTATTCCAACGTATCTAAACATAGAAACAAAACAGTAAAAACATGGCATAAAAGATGAAAATCAGTACACCTGTAGAGGGTACTTACCCCAAATGCAGCTTGCAGGCCTGGAATTTTCTCTGGGTGAGTCAGTGAGTGACTGTGAAGGCCTCGGACATCACTGTACACTACTGTAGGCTTTCTAAACACTACACTCAGACTATACTGAATTTATTTAAAATTTTTTCTTCAATAACAAATAAACCTTAGCGTACTATAAATTTTTGCTGTATATGCTTTTAAATTTTTTACTTTATATGCTTTTCAACTTTTTAAGTTTGCTGACTCTTGTTATAACACTTAGCTTAAAGCGCAAATGCATTCATTGTACCAGCGCACAAAACTATTTTCTTTATATCCTTATTCTATGAGCTTTCTTTTATCTTCAAACATTTTTATGTTTTACTTTTTAAACTATCTTGTTAAAAGTGAAAACACACACATTAGCCTAGGCCTACACAGGGTCAGGCCCATCACTATCACCGTCTTCCTCCTCGATATCTTTCCTAGTAACACGCATGGAGCTGTCATCTCCTGTGATAGCAATGCCTTCTTCTGGAACACCTCCTGAAGGACCTGCCTGAGGCTTTTTTGTTGTAAACGTTGTTTTTTTTTTTTTTTTTTTTTAAGTGAGAAAGCAGGATTTATTGAGAGGACAGAAAAGCTCCCACAGGGGGAGGGGACCCGAGGGGGTTGCCCTGTTGTAAACGTAAAAAAAACCAAGTAGAAGGTGATAAAAGTAGCTTATGATAATGATCCAATATCATGTACTGAATATAATTGAATGTGCTAGACTTTTTTTCAGCTGGCAGTGCAGTCGATTTGCTTACAACAGCATTGCCACAAACACGTGAATAATATGTGGCGCTACAACATTACAAGGGCCGTGAATACCACTAGGCGATAGGAATGTTTCAACTCCGTTATAATCTTATGGGACCACCATTGAATATTCCGTCCATCACTGATGGGAGAGTCATTATTTGGTGCGTGATTGCATTATGTTATTGGTTCTGTTTCTCTGAAGAACCCTATCTAACAGATTGAGATAAACTGAATTTTAACTAAGCAATTATTTTTAAATGTTCAATTATCTGGAGACGGATAAGAGGGTCCATGCTAGCTCCTGGATGGGCAGCTCTAAAGTATCCCACTTTGACCAGCAGAGTAGGAATTGGTCTCAGAAGTTGTAGTTTTGAGGGGTGTTTCCCCCACTTCCTAAATTAGCAACTTTGGTAAGTTACTTCTACTTTCTCAGTCTCAGTTTTCCTTAGCTGTGAACCAAAAACAAGACTATATCCCACTTCAAGAATCTGATGACATAAAATACCTAAAACTCTGGTGACTCACCGTTTTCATGCATCTGAGAGGCCCACGTTCCTCCTTGCGTAAGTCGCCATGTTGCATAAGTCGTCCATGTTCGCACTTGTGAAAGGGAAATAATACAGTCTGTCCTACCTGCCATAAACTAGTTAAGGAATGTGAATGCCTTTTGTCAGCTCTAAAGCCTGATGCACTCCTGAGCACTTGGTTACCAGGATGACACTCTGATGCGACCAGTCTGAGGCACCCCTTTTAAGTAGCACAGAGCTGGCAGGGATGTGGAGCATCCTTGAGGACCAGACTCACCAAGAAGCCTGGTGTTCTGCTTCTTCCTGAAGCCACTTTACACTGCAAAGATTCTCTATTCAAAGCAAAATCTTAAGGGCTATTGTCTTCTAGGTTTATTCAAGTGTAGCTGAGAGGACGCTATAAATGGCTCCCACATGGCTCTTCTTAGTCAGAGATTGTTTTGAATGTTAAAGTCAGCTGAGGTTTGTTAATAATGTTGCCTTTCCTTTTCTAAAGAAAAAAAAAAGATACAATTAAAAAAAAATTCAAGTCAAAGTCTCCCTCCCCTCAAGACTTCCTGTCTATAACTGAAGCCATCTTCCTAAAATTAGCAAAGCATTTCTTTTGCCACAAAACAACAGTTCCTTTAAAAAAAAAAAAAAAAAGAGGCTATTTCCTTTTTGGACATAGATTTATGTAAGAGAATTGGGCAGGGAGAAAAATGAGTCTCTATCCAACTTCAGCAATGGCTTTTGTATGAGTTCAAACCCTGCCTGCTATTGGGATTATACCTCAATCACTTTAGGCAAGGACTTTTTAGAGGCAAAAACTCAGATCCGTTAAAACCACATGCTTTAATTAAATGATTCTCAAGCTTGAGTGTGCATTTGAGTCTTCTAGAAGGCTTGTTGAAAGCACCGATCGCTGGGTCCTGGTCCAGATTTTCTGATCAGTAGATCTGGGGAAATGTCCAAGATTCTGTACTTCTAACAAGTTCCCAAGTGGTGCTGATGAGGCTGGTCCAGGACCACGTTTGGGGACCACGCTCTAAATTAACAGTTTTTAAGTCCACATTGCCGGTTTGAGAGAAGTCATTCTAGCCAGAATTGCTGTGACTGATGGTTGACTTCATGGCATAGCTGCACAAACTGGGTGTTTGCATTTGATCCTGGTGTGGTCATCTCAGCCCATATAGGCAACGCTTGGGGCACTTTGCTGACAGATCTTCCTGTGTCACTATTTTAATTATGCATGGGATGCCCTGGCCTTTTCCTTCCTCCTAAGAGTCTGTCTAAGAATTGAAGGGGGAAACAACACATTTTTGGGGCATCAACCGGGTAGGCTTGCGTATGAAGCTAGGTTCCTTTGCTTACTAGGTGTGTGATCTTGAGCAAGTGAAATAACTTTTCTGTGTCTGTTGACTTGTTATCAAATATGATAATACCTACTGTAATGACTTAAAAACCTGGCTAAGGTCTCTATCCTCTCCCAAATATTTTTCTTCCCCTGAGAGGCCCCTTCTTGGTAAAGAGGAGCCTCTACCTAAGCAGCTGTCCAAATATCTCTGGGAGTTATTTTGTCACCCCCTCCTTTCATGTCCTACAGCCAATCAATGATCGTGTCGTACCCATCCTACATCCAAAATGTTTCTTGGCCCTGCACACGTCTCTCCATTCCCACTGGCTCTCTCCTTCCCTCCCCAGACCAAGCCACCATTAATTCTCAACTCAACTCCAAAAAGTATATTTTGATATATCTTGCCAGTTTTCATTTCACGGAGTATAAAATACAAAATCTGTCATGGGGCCTACAAAAAGTCTACAGTCTTCCAGCCCTGCCTGGCACCAGATGAGCACCCTTCACTCATTGGTCCTTTGATTCTCTGAGCCGGCCCAGAGAACCCAGAGGAGCTGGCCTCAGGATCTGTGACTCTACCAAGCACTTTCCTGTCTCAGGGCCTTCACACATGCCATTCGTTCTACCTTCTGAGTTTCTGCCTTTTTTCAGACAAGATATTTGCACCTTCTGTCTTCTGTGTCTCTACCTGGATCCTTGCATTCCTAGAGCTTCTAGTGAATCTCTCCCTCATTTTATTTAGGCCTGCTCATGTATCATTTTCCCAACACAGTCTACTCTGACCATCCTATTTAAAATATCACTCCTAACTCCATTGTTCTCAGTCCCTTTACCCTGCTTCATTTTTTGTGTTGTCATTATCATTCACTAGCATATCATTTGCATATTTGCTTGCCAAATATCTCTTGAATTAGAAGGTAAACTCCATGACAGCAGAGATTATTTTGTCTACCTAGCTAATTGATATATCCTCAGGAACTAGAATGGTACCTAGTGCATGGTTGATGCTATACAAATATTTGTTCAATGACTAATTGAATGATGGATAGTTGCATGTATATGCATGACAATGATTGTTACTGATGTGTCTTGTAAAAGGCACCTGGACAAGGTCCTTAACCTTGGAGTGCTTTCTCAGACACCCACTGCCAATGCAGTCCCCAAAGAAGGGATGCTATAAGTACATTTTGGACACTGGGGCATTTACTCCTAAACCTTTATCTGGACTTTTCTTATCCTGTGAGCTGGGAGGACTTCTTTTGCTTGCAAAGGACACATGCCCATGTTCGTAGCAGGGAATGCTTATGGCTCTCTATATGCCTGGTTCACAGTTGATCTTTTGTGGGAGGAAGCAATTCCTTCATGGGTGAGAGCTGTCACTATCCCTCTCCAACTGCACCTGCCAATTTGGGGATGACTTCCATGACAAAGAAGTGATTGAAGGAGGAAAGTGTTTTCTTGTACAATTGAAAGCCATTTGACTTCTCCTCATCAATTTATGATCCAATTTGGAGTCATAGACCTATGGTATAATGTCTCCATTTCAGGGTAACATGGGGAAACACTAACCATGTCTTGTGCCTCATGACTTAGGCTATGGCAAACTCACCTAAAGGTAGCCAAGATATAGACTCACCAGAGGCCCAGAAATGAGGTTGGCCAAGTAGATTCTCACTCTTGGGGATTTGAATTGGACAGCACAGAGAAAATTAGGTGCCAATAGAGCTAGAGCTGATGCAATAAATAGCATCCATGAGGACTAAGAAGCATAAGAAGTCATAGCCAAGCTGGATCTCAGAGGTATTTGATACTAGAATTAAGGTAGTGGAGGTGACGAGAAGAGGAAGAGGTAGCTAGTTCGTCATGGCGGAAATAAGACACACAAATAGGAGCAGAGACGGAGAGTATAGCTGAGTCCCATCAGTTGAAGAGCTCCGGAAGGGAGCTCTAGAAACTCCTGCCAATGAGAGTCATCTCTAATGCACTGTTAGTCAGGAGAGGCTTGTGAATCCTCCAGACTCAATATATTAATAATAAGATGAAAGGGTAAACTGAGGTAAGGTAGGCCGGTGCCGCGGGAATAATGCAAAGATTTGCAAAAGTTAAGCAAAAGAGTTTACTAACCACTTTTCACAAACAGAAAGGGCCCTACACTGCAGGCAAGCGTGGCACAGAGGTTTGGGTGCAGGGCGTATGTAAGGTTACAGCTTTTATGGGAAAATAGGGGATAGGTAAAAGTTTTCCCAGCAGCTGAGTTCTTAGGCGGCGACAACATTAATCAGGTGCCTTGAAGTTGTTAGTGCAAACCATATCTTGTGACTTCAGGCAGGGAACAGGTGGGCAGTCATGAAAAGCTGATCACAATAGATTGTTTGGCCAGCCTAACCTCCTATACCCAAAAAACAAATGCCCAGAAAGAAATAGTAAAGAGGGTGCAAGCAATTATCGATTTTACTCAAACAACAGGTTCTGTGAACTAATGATCAAAGAAGGGCTAAAACCAGCTGCAGTTTTAAACATGACTAAGCTGGGCAGACCACTGTGATTGCTTTCTAGCCTTTTAACTCAAGTGTCTTCACTGTAAAAGCTAAGTGAAAAGTAAACAAAGGTTTACTTTTCACTCACACGTGTGCATGGGGCAACCTGACTACATTCTAACTGAGGCTTCAGCCATCACACTACCATGTCACCCAGGAGGGTGTCTTATGGTGGCTCCCTAGAAGTAGAGCCTAAGATTTGGACCTTTATGAAAGTGATTTATTGAGGGAGTTATTTTTCAAGAAGGGGAATGAGGGAACATGCTAGAGCATGGAAAGGAAAGCAAGCAAGGATAGGATTCTGCTGGAGACTAGCTTCAGCCTGGTCCCAAGGGGAGCTTATGAGCATGAATTGCACTACGGAGTTGGTCATTCACAACTGGCTGCCCCTCAGGTGAGGAGACTGTACAATCCCTCTAGGAGAGGTGGTTAGGACAATTCTCTGGAGAGAAAAGGAGCTGGGAGTCATTCGCAGCCAATTCTTACTGCACTTGGGGAGGCTGCAGCAGCCTAGTGCATGTGGGGAAATTACTATTTCCACATGGATGTGGCAACTTTCACTTCCTCTCACATTTCATTGGCTGAAGTAAGTCACATGACCATACCTAACCTTAGCAGGATGATAGAAACGTGCGGAAGTGCAATCTACACCTAGTTCCAGAAAGGAGAAGAACCAAAAATGTTGATGAGCAGTTCTGAGCTCTACCACAAGAGCTGTTCTGACTCCTACTGTGGTCTCTAAATCGCAGTCATGCCATGGTCTCCATTTTCTTGGATTCCCGTCTGATGTTTGATTCTGTTATTAATGTTCACACCAAAGTCCATGACTTGAGTTCCTTGTGATTAGAAGAACTTAAAAGAAAGTATAGAATGTCCATCCCTTGGAAAATATCTAAAGATTCAATACAGGGTAAATTACATAAAGACATTTTTTTGTAAATGTAATATGATACATACATTTAACAATTATTCAAATTTTGAAGGACATTTCTTGACACAGGGGTGTACAGAGTTAAAAATACAAAAAGGATACAGGACTGAGTGTACATACAGCCACATTTATCTATCCCAAAGAAGTGGATATAAATGAGACTGGAAGGAAATAATTTCAAATGCTAGCAACGATTATCTCTTGGTGAAAGGCAAGTTTAATATTATTTTGAAACAATCTTGTCTCCATATTGTATACCATTAATTTGTGAACAATAATTCTCAGAAAAATAATATAATACAAATTTTTTTTTTTAACGGTGGAGATTTGAAGGTTGCTTTTTTGAAAACTTGGCCAGATTTTTTAATCCAAGGAGAAATATTAGAGAAAAACTTCGACGTATATCTCTCGGGGTACAGGACTGTGAGAAGCAGAGGTGGATTCTGAGCTGGTGGCATGCATTGGCGATTCTAAAACTTGGTTATGACTTCTCTCTTCAACTCGGTGTTAAAATTGAAGAGGATGTTAAGTGTAGTTGTATCCGCTTTGGCCTGCCCTCTTATTTTTGGCTACCAGATAGCCCGTCAAAGACAACTGAGGTCCACACACTGACCTTAGCTGATAAGGTAAATTTAGCTGTTTTATCTTTTATACCTTCTGTCCTTTCTTCTAGTGCCCCTTCAGTTCCACCCTCCTTCTCTCTCTTCCCATCTTCCCTTTGTCTGCCTTTTGTCCTTTCATCTCTTCCTGCATATTCCTTGTTTCATTTTCTTTTTTTTTTTTTTTGAGTTGGAGTCTCACTCTGTCGCCCAGACTGGAGTGCAGTGGCCGCTTCCGGCCACCGCAGCCTCGACCTGCTGGGCTCCAGCGATCCTTCCGCCCCAGCCTTCCAAGTAGCTGGAACTACAG
>CAUYQG010171385.1:0-39598 GCA_963574415.1 Tarsius wallacei | reverse complement strand
CCCGGCTAATTTTTTGATTTATTGTAGAGATGAGGTCTCGCTTGCCCAGGCGGGTCTCGAACCCGCAGGCTCAGGCAATCCACTCACCTCAGCCTCCCAAAGGCGCGGGATTACAGGCTGAGCCACCGAGCCCGGCTACCTAACATATATTTTTAAAAATGAAAATATAGTATTAGTTCTATTTTAGTTTTTTTGGTAAAAGTATATAATTAGGATTCAAATTTATAAATTCTTTATGCCTTGTATGCTGTTGAATTTGAACATATTTATACCATGTCTATAAAATAGCTAATGTAGTAATTCTTTGAAGACATTCTGAAATTCTGTCTTTGATCTTCAAGTCTGCCCAATGATAGATCAATTATTTTTTACTATTTAACAGGTTACTATCCTTGCTGATTACTTTCCCAACTCTTTAAATACAAAAATCTACCCTCTCCTGCTTCAAGTTTATCAATATTATGTTTAATCCTTCATAATCCTCACCTTCGCCCTTTTTTGTTGGATCTGCTCAGATTGTATTAACAGTTGTGATAGTCTAGTTTATTGAATAGAATGCCTCATAAATGTCATCAGGTATATATATCAGGTATATATATCCAGTATAATCAACTGAATTACAATATTTGTTCTGCTTTTTATACATTAGAGATATATTATTTAATTTTTTGAGAAAATTTAATTTTTTGAAAACTGGTTTTAAAATGTTTCAAAATTCATTTCTTCATTGAAAGTTTATAATTCTACTGTCAAGTTTTCTTAAAAATATCACAAATTGTTCATGAGTGTAATTGCATTAAGCCTAGAATTAATCAAAAGTTATTAATTTATAATCTTTAGTTTTAGAATTTAAAATTTGCAAGAATATAATATCCATTAAAGAAGATCTCACAAATGAATAAATAAAAGGTGATTGAAATTATATTAATTGGGACAACTAAAAAAAATTAGAAAAGTTGTTAACTGGTGAAAAAAATTTGAATTTTTCACATATTCTAGGTGAATTAAATATGTAAATAAGATAAAACATTTCTTGCAGGTAAATATATTGAAAATAGTAGAAGCTAATTGTATCAACTCTCTAAAGTGGAAGAGATAGATAGTAAGTGGTAGAACTAGTGGAGGAAAATGTCAATAGTTCTGGAAAGTTCACACACAAGAAACCCACCAAAGTATAAAACAAAACTAAATTGAAAAAATACATGCAGCAAAAGTTGTTAGAAGTGTAGTGTAATTATGACATAAAGAATTTATTCAAATCAGCCTGGCACAGTGGCTCACGCCTATAATCCTAGCACTTTGGGAGGTGAAGGTGAGAGAATTACCTGAGTCCAGGGGTTCAAGAACAGCCTGGGCAACTTGGTGAGATATTTTCTCTACAATTAAAGAAAAAGAATAATAATAGTTGGGCATGGTAGTGCATGCCTGTAGTTCCAGCTACTTGACTGAGGCAGAAGGATCACCAGAGCCCAGCAGGTAGAAGCTGCAGTAGCTGTGAGCATGCTACCACATTCCAGGGTGGGCAACAGCGTGATAGTGTGACTTGAAAAAAAAAAAAAATTTACTCAAATCAATAAACAGTATAAGGATACAGAATAAATGTGCCAAATATATAAAAGATATTTCACAATTAAATTAAACTTATTAAGAATTATTATTATTTTTTGGCCTGGAAAATTTTTCATGTGTGTTTAAAAGATCTATGCTCTGCTGTTGTTGGATGGAGTGTCTCTAGAGTATTGGTTAGGCTGTTCAAGTAGTTATTCTAGTTTAAATCTTCCATATGCTGTTTGGGTGTGGTGGCTCAGGCCTATAATCCTAGTACTTTGGGAGGCAGAGGTGAGAGGATTGCCTGAGCCCACAGGTTCAAGACCAGGCTGGGCAACTTGGTGAGACCTCATCTCTACAATAAATTTAAAAAATTAGCTGGGCGTGGTGGTGCATGCCTGTAGTTCCAGTTACTTGGAAGGCTGAGGTGGAAGGATTGCCTGAGCCCAGCAGGTCAAGGCTGCGGTGGCCATGAGCATGCTACTGCATGCAACCTGGGTGAGAGTGAGACTTCAACTCAATCAATCAATCAGTCTTCTATATACTGATTTTATATTTAGTAGTTTTATCAATGATTGAGAGCGTAACATGGAAATCTCCAAATATAATTGTTAAATTATCTATTTTTCTTTCAATTCTGTCAGTTTTTGCTTCATGTACTATTGGGGTCCTTTTTTATAGGCACATATACTTTTATAATTGTTTTTCTTCTGAATACATTTTGTCTTTTCGTTGAAGTACTTAGTTCATTCACATTTAATGTAAATTTTGGGTTTAAGCAATTGCACTGTAATATGTTTAGGTATGGATCTCTATATTTATCCTACTTGAATTTTTTTTTTTTTTTTTTGCCTCTTGATTCTGTTCATTAATGTTCTTTATCAAATTTGGGGTGTTCAGGCTAGTATTTATTTGGCTTTTTTTTTTTTTGACTTTTTTCCTCTTTCTTTCTGAAACATCCATTGTACATACGTTGGTATGCTCGATGTTGTCCCAGAGTTCACTCAAGGATGGTTCATTTTTCTTCAATTTTTTTTTGGCTTTGTTTTTCAGATTGGACAATTTATGTTGATTTATCTTCAAGTTCACTGAATTTTTCTTCTGTCATCTCAATTTTGCTTTAGAACCCATATAAGTGGGGGGGATGGGAGCAGCTCCAGGTTGAGAAAGCCTCAGAATTTCACCATTTTTACTCAGAGTTTCAGCTATTCTTCATGAATAATTGTCTTTCAGTTTGTCATTTGGTCACTTTTCAGAGTTCTGAAAAGGTTGTTTTTGAAAACATTATCCAGTTTTATTTTATTTTTTTTGTGGGGAGGATTCATTGGTCACTTTACATTACCATAGTCAGAAGTCCTGCTTCCAAATTATTAATTATAATTGCTTAACATGTATTTTTAAAATAGTTCAATTCCACTAAGAAGAGTAAATTAAAATGTTACTGAGATATTGTTTTGGCTATAAAATTAGCAAAGATTGAAAATTTATGAATACTGGATGCTGGCAAGAACTCAGGGATGTTAGTTGGCTCATGATTTTCTGGTTAACTTGTGATATAAAGAAAATTTATTTATTTTTTCTTTATTTATTATGTTTCTTTCCTGAACCTAACTTCATAAAGTGTTTTCAAATTTTTTGTTGACTTAAAAAAAGTTGATATGAGCACATTATAATATTGAAACTATAATCTGATAGTGTATATATATATTGAACTGCAAGTTTCTTTGTCTTTCACATCCTCTCCCTAGAAACTATCATGATTATCTTGCGAATACTTCCAGAGACCCACTTCATCTCTTCCTTGTGAATACTTCACTCTCATTATAAGAATAATTCTGTGAGGTAGGCACCTTACTTCATTTTACAGATGAGAAAACTGAAGTTCAAAATGTTGAGTAATTTGTCCAATGAAAAATTTGCAATAACAAAATAAACAAAAATATTAATTTTGTTTCAGGTTTCTCCGTAAAGTGCTTTTGAAGACGTGCAGAAAGAGGGAGATCCCTCGGAGATCAATAGCAGACAAGAAGTAGAGGAAGTAAGATTGGGAGGATAGAAGATTTAAAAGGTGATACAGATGTGATGTAGTCACAGTAAAGGTCTCAGCAGACACTCCAGGAAGTTCTAGAACTGACTTTTCTCAAAATGTGTTGAGTTGAAGTAACGTGACTGGACCTTTAGACCTTTGTGTTGAGTAGTCATTGGTGGAGGGTTGTAAGAGGAAGAGGAAGGAGCGTGACTTTGTTGAGCTAGATCTCTCTGGCTGAGAGCACTTTGGCTGAGAGTGCCACCTGCCAACCCTCCTGGCTTTTGAGAAAATAAGTGTCTCAGTCTTGAAAGAGGGATCTCGGTGGTGCACATACATGGCTACCCAGATACCATACAATAATAAAACTTTTAAATCCATATAGGATAAAATTATTAACATCTATACAAACACATACATACATGTTTATAAGTATATGTTTGCATATATACATATATTATATACTTAGAATGAAAAGACAATATGCTTTCGTGGTAGGAAACAAGTAATTTTTTTTTTCTAGTTTAAATCACATCTTTTGTAAGTGCAAATACTTTATTGTAAAATAACAGGTTACTCTAAAAACTTCCTTCAATCAAATGAATTGAAAAAATTCCAAGTGTGTAAGATTTTTCTAATGTACATATTGGGCATATAAAACAAAACTTATATCAATGGAAAGAAGTTCATGGTTTAAAAAGACTATTAATTCCATGTTTGAGCAAGAGAGATAACTACAGTCATGTCAGGTAGTCATAATATATGTACTTATGAAAGTTTCATAAAATAAAATATAACTTTCTTATTACTGGTAGGAAGTTCTGTAATTAGAAAAACCCCTTTCAGCAAAAAAAAAAAAAACTTCAAAGACAAAATCCATTCACACGTAGGTAATATAAAGTATTTGACCACATATAATTTATTTTTTGAGTTAACCTAATAGACTTCTAAAATTTCAGCTTTCATCTGATCATTTTTGCATTCTTTTCTATTAAAAAATTACAGAATCAAGGAAAGAAAAGGGAAAAAAACAAAATAAAACAAAACCAAAAAACCGCCCAACAACCTGGAGTCAGAGAAGAGGATAAAATCATCTAGATTGATGACGGGAATGGCTGCTTCTGGGCGTGTCAAGAGTACAATTTAGCTTGGCCTCTGGGCAGCTTTCAATATTCCTGACCAGTACCAAGGTGCCAGTTTCAGATTGCCTCTGGCTATTGCAGGGATCATTTCCACAAATATAAACTGGCCTTTTACAATTTTCTCATCTTTGCTCTGAGCCCTCTCTCGTGTGCACTGCTCTTGGGAGACCCCATATCAATTTGACACAGTCACTTTAGGCACTCTTTTCCTGTATTCTTGGTGTTTTTAAAGCCAATGTTTCCTTCTAATGCACTTTATTTTCTCCATATCATTGCTGTGCTGGGAACCTTTGATTGGGAACCAGGAAAGTAGGACTTATAGATCTAAAGTATCAAGACAATACTTAAGCAGTAGCTTCAAGGGACATATGTGGTGAGAACATAAATGTCTCAAAAGTCACTTTCCTTGGTGGGAATTCATTATGTTTTTGGACATCTAGCTTCTCAATTTTAATGGAATTTTTATGGCCAGGGATGACTCTACTTTAAAGGAGTCTTGAAGGGGCAAGTCTTAGCTTATAAGAGTTGAAAATGCTACAGTATAGACATTGGACCTGAGTTCTGTCAAGCAGACTCACCTATGCCAGACCAGGAATTAATCTCATAAGAAAAAAAGGGATGGAGAGCTCACTCTCTCTCTTTGGTGGTAACTGCAGAGGTATAGGCTGAATCAGGTTCCAGAGGCAAAGTGACATCAGGATGACAGTAGTGGTAGGTTCTGTGATCATTAGTGCTCTGCCTTTCAGACACATGGTAGGGTTACACTTCCTGGCCTTCTTGTTGTTGAGTGAAGACAGATGACTAGTTCTGACTAAAGAGTCGTGAGTGAAAGTGATGGTGTCACTTCTGGTTCAGAGTGTTTTAATAGCTGCTGTGAGACCCTCTGGAACTCTTTATCTTTGCCTCAGTGAATAGCAACATTCCAGATATTGGCTTCTACTGGTCTGAGTCCCAGAGTGTGGACAATGCAGTGCAGAGTTGCCTGTGACCTGTGATGGGCAAGTAATATCAGTGAGAAATGGTCTTTGCTCCCCTAGCCACTTTATTATTTTTTTTTAGAGGAGGTCTCACTCTGTTTCCCAGAGTGGCTTCAAAACTCCTGCGTCAGCATCCTGAAGAGCTGATACTACAGGTACTTCACCACCATGCCCAAAACTGCTCCTTTGACCCGTAGCCCAACCTTGCTTACTGTGCCTGATCCAGTGGCCACTGCAGCCATGCTCTTGGTGTAAAAGTGGCAGCAGAGCTGACCAGTGTTGGGTTAGTATTAATATCCACTCAGGTTTGAAGCATGGTTTTGTACTACTTAGAAGATAGTCTCCAGCCTGGTTCTTCATTCTTTCCAACATTTCTGTGATCCACATGGCATCCGTTTACTAGACTCCGCTTTGGCTTAAACAACTAGAGCCAGCACAACTCTTCCAAATACAATTTCCAAATAGCTTGGTTCTTTTAAGATTCTGCTATGAATTTATCTTCTGTAAACTTGTATAACATCTTTGGATGCTGTTAATTTTAAAAATCTAAACTTCCTTTTGAGAATATAAAATTTCATACATTTTCTAAATGTATTAAAGATTAATGGGCTATTTTCCCCCCTAAATTGATTACTCTCAGGCTCCAAGGATTTATCTTAACTCTTGTACAATAACATTTAACACATAATATATGCTCATCCATTTTCCTTAATTATTCTATTAACCTTGGTAATATTCCTTCTTACTCTTTGCTGTCCACACTGAACCATCCTGATCTCATTAAACTGACCATTTCAGACAACAGTTCTTAATGGCTCTCATGTTATTCTAGGACTGTGCTAACCATTAAAAATCAAGTGCACTCACTGTTCTGCCCCTTCTCCCTACCATCAGCCAGGAGTTTGCAGACTGTGGGAAGCACACAGCATACCTTCCCAACAGTGCCAAACTGTGTCAGGTGAAGTTTGCTTTAGATAACCTCTCCTGTTCCTTCCAGCTTTAAAGTTCTAGGAGATCTTTCTTTCCCAAGTAACAACTGGTAGCTCAGAATGTTTTGTGGGCTTTTATTTTCTCATTCTACCTTTGCTCATTTTGAAGTGAAGTTATCTTCTTGGACTATGGATGCTTTCCTTGTAACAGTAGAGCTCCTCAGTCTTGGCACAATTGTCATATGGGGTCAGTTAATCTTTTGTTTCAGGAAAGGAGACTATCTTGTGCATAGTAGAATGTTTAGCAGTATCCCTGACCTCTCCCCACTAGATGCCTCTCCCCACAAGTTGTAATGACCAAAACTGTTTCTAGACATTTCCAAATATCCCCAGGAGGGTAAAATTACCCCCAGATGAAATCACCACATTAAAGTATCTCAATTTGCATGAAATTTTACTTTCCAGAATAACTACTTTATTTTCAAACTTGAGAATTTCATTTTGTAATGCCTCTTTTAGATAATTCATAAAGATATTAACGTTAATTCCAAGTACAGGAAATAACATAATCTCTCATTTCAATTACCACTAAAATTTTATCATTATGAGGACATAGTCATGGGCTACATATAAACATTTACAGTTTTTAAGACTGGAGTATCATGTCATTCTGTTTCCATTTCAAACATCAGCAGTAAACTCTTTTATAGAATTTTAGCACTTTCAAACTACTTTAAATCCCAAATAACAAGGGTAAGCGAATTCCCTTTTTTTCTTTTTCTTCCTTCCAAGAAAATACAGTATTCTGCCTGAGAGGTTTAAAATGTTTTAAAGTGTCCTTTCTGTGGAGAGTAGGAGGAATTAAGCCTTTATTATTCTGTGTATTTAGTGATCACACCACTGCTGGTGATAAAATCTCCATTGTCAGAACTTATTTATTACTTTTCCCTGTTTCTATTCTTGTACCCTTTGACCTGGAGACCACTTGATATTCAAAGTGAAATAGCTAGCAAAGGCCCAGGGTGACAGCTGACAGATTTGTTTGGCTGGTAGTGCACGTGTATGTGTGTTGTGTGTGTGTGTGTCTGTGTGTTTGTGTGTGTGTGTATGTGAGGAATATGTCTCCATACATCTAGACATCTAGTACTTTTTTTTTGGGAGGTGTGAGAGACAGATGTCCACCCTGATAATCTTTACTGATAACCCCGTGACTAGAAATTGACTTGCTACCTATGATAAAGTGAAAACGAGGCTGAGTCAGATAAAGAGGAAATGAAAGAGAGTCTAGAGAAGAAAATGAGCATGAAGTCAATAGGTGAGAAAGAAGGCTGCAGCACAGCGATTCAGGATTATTTGATCAATGCAGGGGAAAATGCAAGGGGAAATAGCAGGCAACCCAGTTGTTTAGTACTCTATCTACAAATCAGTCAGCTGTCTGTGAAATGATTAGCTATTTCAGTGTTGAGTGGGTAATGCTATAGAGAGAAAAGCAGGAGAAGTGAATGAACCAAAACAACTCAGGTTACAAGACAGTTGTGTGGATAGATGCTATTTGGACCAGCCGTCTACTCATAACAAAAATAGTGTGACACTATGATTTTAACATTTTTTGGTGTCAGCACTATCCTTCAATGTTTTGTGGGTTTGGCATTACTTTGAGAATAAACAGTAAAATGAAGGGAGAGCAAAGGCAAAAAACGAAAAAGGCAAGAACCCCTTAAAAGTATAAGCATGGGTCTGGAAATTAGTGGGAAGGCAGAAGGAAGGAAGCGGGCACTTGACCACATTCATTACTCCGAAGCAGACAGCTCATTGTGATGCCTTTGAGACTGGAGTATCACTGATAGTTACCCTCTTTCAGTCTTCCTAAGGTCTCTTCGTTGTTGTCTTTTGAAAGTGCTATTTACTCTTTTTCAAGTTCAGTTCAGGAACATGTTTTAAGTAAATTTATTATATTTTGCTATGTCAAACTTAAAAAGAGCTGCTTTGTTTTGATTTCTCATGAGTTTTGAAATATTTTCTTCATATGCCTGAAGATATGTTTTACACAGCAGGTGTTAAGGATCCAATGAGGTCTGTTGGACAAATGATTCATAAATATGTGTTCGCATGCTGTACAATAGTTGAATAGAATCACACAGATGGAGCCACTCTATTCTATTGAGGAAGTGGTATGTGTTTTTGTAAAAACTGTGATACACATGGTTTTTAGCCAAGGAGCCAGACTCTGAGAAAGTTTTTGGAATAATTTACTTATGTTGTACTGATTTGTACAGTGGGAGTGTGATGTAAATATACCCTTATTGCATGTTACAGAAAGGCCTAGGAGGGTTTTAATAAAAGAAATTTGAGACATTTCAGGGGACCTATGACAAGAATATAGATAAAATGGATGCTACCGATGAAAAGCTGTTATCTTGTATTTTTAAAGTGATGAAGATTAAGAAGTAAGCTTGAGTCCTTTGGTGAAGAATATTTTTTAAGTCAAATAGAGAGTGATTAAAGACTAGCTTTTGATTCCAAGATATTCTGTTTTGTTACAAATGTCATACTGGTGAGCAGAAAATATAACTGTTTCTTGAAGGCTTGGGAGTTGGGGCTGTTTAAGGCCTTTTCCAATCACGCTTTAGCTAAAAATTAGTAACTGAAATGAGAAGGTTTTTAAACCCACACATTGCATCTCATGAAGCATCTTTCTGATATTTTGATGGTGTATTCAGAAAACATAAAAGACCTGCCCCACCATTCACTTGAAAGCACCCTTTTGTTTGTTCTCTAAATTCCCTGGGTATTTTGTCTTCATACAGCATTCACAATGATGGGAGATTAGTGAAGAGACCCAAAGTGGCTGATTTGTGAAAGACTGAATTCTAGGAGGAGCAGTTCAGATCTTATTCTACATGCATAAGGGACCCACGGCCTATACTTGAATTTTATCCACACTTAATTGGTTATCAGAGGGACAGGAATCAGCAGAAAAAATTCAAAGAGAGTTCAGAGAGGCATGAGGAGAGGCAGGAATGTGGAGAAAAAGAAAGAGGAGTGTTGTGTATCCTTATTCTTCTTAATAAAAAAGCTATGAAATCATCTACTATTGAGAGAGCCAGGAGTGAAATACATTGGCATGGCATTTTCCTGAACGACTTATTGTTTGATGACTTTTCTTGGTTAATTGCGCTGCTTTTTGGTTAATTGTGTTCTGTTAGTTTGAAAGTAAAGGCCAATAAAGGAATAAAGCACGGTTCCCACTGAGCACAGGTGAAGGCAAGCCTTTGATTAGTGACTATAACTCTAGTTTAAGTGTATGTCACTATTTTTGACTTGCTTGCTGGATTCATAATTTACATGAAAATGGCTAATAGGTGTGCAGCTGCTGGGTTCTTCAACTGGCTACTTGGTGTTTTAGGAAGCTTCGTTTCAGTGAATTCTGGAAATGCTTCTTCCATTTTCCTTGTTTCTGATTTTCTGCTTAAGTTGCTTGAACAGTTACCTGCTTAGAACCATGTCACTCTCTGTTGTTTAAATGGTTCAAAGTAGTAGACTTATTTTGACTGGTATTGGTGGGATTTTGTTTATGGGGAGAGAGAAGATAGACGGGAGTGGGGGACGGGGAAGAGAGACACAGAGAGAGAGAGAGAGAGAGAGAGGGGAGAAAGAGAGAGACAGAGAGAGGAGAAAGAGAGAGAGAGAGAGAGAGGAGAAAGAGAGAGAGAGGAGAAAGGAGAAAGACAGAGAGAGAGAGAGAGGGAGGGTGGGAGGAAGGGAGAGAGAAGACAGAAAGTGAGAACAGAGGGTACTCTGATGAGTGTTCTTGTGGCTATGTAGACAAATTGTTCAACCACCTGAGCGTTCTTATGATATTTCAATCATATTTTTCCTTATTTCTTTATGCTCAGTTTTATGTATTGCCCTGGACTGGAAAAGTTAATACTTTTTCCAGAGGGATCTAATTTAGAAAAACTGATGCATATTAAACTATTTGGGAATTAGACTCAATAGGAGATAGACCCTTACCCTCTTAATATGTTTTCTTTATATATAATAATAGGAAACAGATTTTGTTATTATAAACAGCAAAACATTCGCATGCCACCTAAGGATCAGCTGTCACTCTTATTTTTCAAAAGAGCATCTTTAGATATGTATGACATGTACGGATGTTGAACTAGAGCTACAGCTAGTGCTAATATATTGCCTTAAAAGATTTGATGTGGATGAAAATTATATACCTATAAAACCATGCATTGGTTAAGTATCTTTGCCTCGGTGATTAGTTAGTAGGCTAGATGCACAGTACTGAGACTTTAGGATTGAAAATACTGTAAATAATCTCAACATGTATCATGCATGCAAATATTATATTCATGCCTTATTAATTGTGATATTGGCCCTATATAGTGTAGAATGTGGGGTAAGAGGAAAAGAGGTGTCAAGGCTGAAACACAGTGTCTTAATGAAATGAGGAAATATATGGGAGGAGAAGTTGGTGTGAGAAAAGTCAGGAGAACAGTGCTGGACATGTTAATCTTGCTATACGTATTAAGTGACTATGTGAAATATACATATGCTGGGATATATGAAGTTCAGTTTAGTAAAGGCCTGAATGATTGTTTTATTTACTGGAAATTTTCATTACTTTGACTCAATATTTCTTGAATAAACAACTGAACAGGATTCAGGGTAGAGAACTAGTTTGAGACATTTTGCTAATGTCAGAATATGGATGTATTTAAAATCAAGAGTCTAGATGAAACAACAAAGGATGAGACTGTAAAGAGAGAAGAGATGCAGCAAGTCAAGGGCCTGAGTATTGGGACATACTGATCTTCAGAATTCTGGAAAATGAGGATGATCTCTGTCTATTTTTTTGTCTCTGTGTCTGTATATCTATATCAATAGCCATGTTCTTGTATCTATATCATGTGCAACCATAACTTATATGCATATTAATTTCCATATCTATAATCTATATAGATGTATAATAATGAATCATAATGTATGTGCAAGAGCTATTATGTGAAATATTTGGCTATTTGTGTTTTCAATTTAATGATATTTTTGGAGAGCTTTTCATGTCATCATATACAGCTCTACCTGATTATTTTCTTCTTTTTTTTTTTTAGATTGGAAAGCACAGTTTATTTAGAAAGGAGCTTAGAGAGAGATTGATTCACTTCCCCAAGGTAGGGGAGGGGACCAAAACCAGGAAACATGGCTGCCATAGCTCAAAGAGCCACTTGCATACACCAGAGTTTAACAAAGTGATGGTCTCATCATTTTCTAGTAGCTGTATGGTGTGTATTGTTTTGAAACTCAACAGTTTGAGTAAACAGCTCTCCACTAACTGACATCTAATTTATTTCTATTTAGATTATTTGCCAATATCAGCAATGTTCCAGGAAACATTCTTGTGTCTACATCAGTGCTCTCTCATAGATGTATACTTGTAGGATGTATTCCAATAGATGTATTTCTGAGTCAAAAATATATGCATGTCTAAGTTTGATAGACATTGCCAAAATGTTTTGCCAGAGAACTTCCCCTCTCATTAATAATATATGAGTTTTTTAAAAGGTTATTCACAAGTTAAATGATTATTTGTTAATGGATTCATTTGTGTAAGATCAAAATAGTGACTAGCACAAATAAGACAGAATGAAGTTTTTTTTTTTTTTTTTGAGAAAGTAGGATTTATTAAGAGGGCAGAAAAGCTCTCACAGTGGGAGGGAACCTCAGGGGGTTGCCCAGAATGAAGTTTTTTTTTGTTTTTTTTTTTTTTTTTGAGTTGGGAGTCTCACTCTGTCGCCCAGACTGGAGTGCAGTGGCCGCTTCTGGCCACCGCAGCCTCGACCTACTGGGCTCCTAGTGATCCTTCCACCTCAGCCTTCCAAGTAGCTGGAACTACAGGCGCGTGCTACCACGCCCAGCTAATTTTTTGATTTATTGTAGAAATGAGGTCTCACCAAGTTGCTCAGGCGGGTCTCGAACCCATGGGCTCAGGCAATCTACTCACCTCAGCCTCCCAAGGTGCGGGATTACAGGCTGAGCCACCGAGCCCAGCTCTGACAATTTTTAAAGTTTTTAATTCCCTTTGTATTTAATCATGCCTTCCTGCTACAGCCTAGAGAGGCAAGTAGAAAACTCTGACTGATAACAGAGTTTGTTTCTGAGAGTGGTTCCAAGATGCAGAAACTCAAAGACAGGAATTTGGAAGCTAGTTATCTGACCTTGTTAAATTGGAAAGCAATTGCGACTTTGTCACTAATGAAAGATGGGATATCGGTAGTCCATGGAAAGCAATGGCAAAATAATTATCTATAGCTTTCTGGAATGAAGTGTTTATTGTAGAAAAACCTTTGAGAGAAGAGACTACTATTACAATAAGACTTTAAGAGGAAATAAGAACTGTGGGATGGACTGGCTACATCTAAATGAAACGTAAGGATTTCAAATTCTCAGCTCAAGTCACAGTCAGAGAACCAGAGAGTTTCTAGGACTGCCCTAAAAATATATCTTATAGCCATATGGCTAATGTATAATTTTTTTTTCTTTCTGTAGGTTGGATAATTATAACTGAACTGAAATTCACAGACTTGCCAGGTCTTTTATGTAAAAGTTAGGGCATTGATTGGGAAAGAGCAAAAATTGGAATGAGGACATTTGGGTGGATTTCAATGACTCTGAGAATCACGAACTTCCAAATCCCACTGAGCTTCTCTTTTTTCTCTTTTTCCCTGTTTGCAATTAGCCTCCCATTGCTTAAAGACCCTGAAACAACTGTCCTGCACAGGAATACAGCCATGATCTACTTCTACCACTTCTTATTGCCCCCAGACTAGAGTCACAGACCAACAGACCCTGGGAAGGTGAGTGCAGAGTCTGACCCAGGAGGATATAATATATACACTAAAGAACTGCAGGAAACCTGGAAAACACTTGTAGGAATGCAGTCTAATGGTTTCAGACAAGAGAGGAAGAAACAAAATGGTAAATATGGCCAAATTTGTTAATATGAGTGCAGTTTCTATAGCTTCTAGATTCAATATATAGTTCAAATCACTGGCAATAACCCTATAAAGAGTTTGCTCAACTGGCTGACTAAAACCAGGACCCAACAATGACTTTCATTAAATGAAATGAATATAACAAGAAGAAATTCAAAATAAAATTTGTGGTGTCAATCAATCATATGTGACCTTTTTATTCACCCCTTACTGTGTTCCCAAGGAGAGCCCAGAGGATACTCCTGTCACTCCCAGAGGACACTGAAAAATATAGTAGTGAAAGGAGTGCCAATGTCCTTGAAAATCTCAGTGGTGTTTGTCCTTTTGCAGATTTGGGTTAACAGTATAATATAACACTATTCTGATATAAGACTACCAAGAGTTGCAGAGGCCAGTTGATAGCACTTAACCACCAGAGATAAGGTGGCCAAGATTATATGATTGTGTAACAGGCCAGAGTACTGATCCAAATGGTTTTATTCACAGAGATCTTGGCAATGACTTTTTATCATAGTGTTCTTGGGAAGGAAATGGTTTGTCATCCAAATAAAGTCTTTATTTCTAAAATTAAAAAAAAATAAAGTCTATGGTGCTGATATCTCACTTAAAAACTATAGTGGAGAATCATGGACTTTCACCCATTTTCAGAAATGAGCTGGTTAATAGGATCCCTTAAAATAAAGGAAGGCTGGGACCTCTTAAGGAAGGACCTAATGAGGTTGCAACAAGAATGTACCGCAAAATGTCCTCCTGGTTTTCCCCCCAAAAGAAGTGTGCCTATTTATGAGTGATTATACTCTGGAGAAAGGAAAATACTCAGACATTCTTAGGGTTTTGGACACTGGCTCTGAAATGACTAATCTTTAGTTAATCCCCAAATGTTAGGATCCACTTATGGATTGAGGACTTATGGATTTCAGATAATAAAGTTTCATTATCTCGCTTAAATCCATCTTCAGGTGGGCCAAGTGGGTCTGTAAACCTAGACTCATGGATATTTTCCCAGTTACCACAAACAATTTGGCAACTGTTAAACCTTGACTCTTGAAGTGAGCTATTATGATGGGAAGAGCCACAAAGAAGCCCCTAGAACTACCATCTTTCTACTGAAGGAATAAATGAACAACTCTAGAACCCTGGGAAACTTTCCAAGGCTAATATTGTTACCCAAAACTTGAAAGTTATAGGGGTGGTGATTTCTATCACATTCACATAACTCTCCCTTATTTGTCTTGTACAAAAGAAGGATAAATTTTAGAGAGTAACAGTAAATTATTTTAACCATAGTCAGGTAATAACACCAATACAACTACTGCCTCAAACGTACTATCTTTTTGGAGCAAATCAATGCATCCTCTGGCATCAGATATGCCATTATTGATCTGGTAAATACTTTCTTCTCTATGCCAATTCATAAAGACTACTTGCTGCAAATAGAAATTCTGTATTAAGTCTCTGACAAAGGCAAATAAGAGAATTACAGTGAAGATTCTTGGATTTTTCTGAGAAAAAAATCATTTTTTTCCCACAGATAATTCTTTTCCTTTTGAGGAATAATTTCTGGGGTACTACTGGACCCAAGTAGAGATTGAATGACTGAACATGGTCCATCAAGCAACCATAGAGTCTGAGCTACCTACTTTGAACAGTAAGTTATCTAATGTCACAAACTTGGGTATCAGCATCAGTACACCACAATCAAATGACAGTACAGTTCACCCTTGAACAACACAGGTTTGAACTTCATGGATTCATTTATGTGTGGATTTTCTTTCCACTTCTGCTGGACCAACCCCTCTTCTTCCTCCTCCTCCTCAGCATACTCAATGTGAAGGCAATGAGAATGATGACCTTTATGATGATTCACTTCCACTTATTAAATAGTTAATATTTTTTCTCTTCCTTATGATTTTCTTAACAAGTTTTTTTCTCTAGCTTGCTTTGTTGTAAGAATACAGTATGGAATACATGTAACATATAAAATGCTTGTTAATTTACTGTTTGTGTTATCTGTAAGACTTCCAGTTAACAGCAGGCTATTAGTGGTTAAGTTTTTTTGGGGGGGCAAGAGATGTACATAGATTTTTGGTTGTGCAAGGGAATGCCACCCCAACCCCTCCACTGTTCAAGGATCAGCTGTAGTATAAACAAGTTCGTTCCCAATAAGACCATGAAGACACAGATAAGCTACAAGAGCAGTTGACTCAGATTCCTATGGCAACTACTCCTTCCGCTTTATCATCTGTTCCCTGACCCACACCTACACTCCTATAATCGGTTGACATGATTCTGCATGATACACTGGCACTATCTCAGAATGGAGTGGTACTTACTGCACTTCAGCCTACTTCATGGCTGGTCCTCGCATAATGAAAATGATCTACGATGGCTATAGGAAGGAGCCACCAAAAGAAAGGGAAAGAGATACTTATACTAATCTCCCTAATGCCCATATGCAACATCATATTTTTTGTATCAGAGCTCACGAATCCGGTATTGTCATATCACCCACTTACCACCATTCCCCTCCACAACCCTTCCTTTTGGCTACCATTTACTCATTAGTATTCACCAAATGCCCTCCCGCCTTCAGGACTTGTTTCAAGATGGTGCTACACTCTGAATGAACTTTTTCCAATCAACCCACAAAACCAGCACCTGATTAAAGCCTTTCTGGATTTCCCACTAATTATCCTCTCCCTTTTTTATACCCACACAATTTCTTCTATCTCTCTCTCCATCTTAGACTTTACAATTATATTCCCTAGAGAAGGGGCCTAAAATTAAAATCTTAAAGAGGTGATCTGAATGTGCGACAAATGCCTAGCAATTGAACTTTGCATTCACTGGATTATTATTATTATTATTATTATTATTATTATTATTATTATTATTATTTTGAGTTGGAGTCTCACTCTGTCGCCCAGACTGCAGTGCAGTGGCCGCTCCTGGCCACTGCAGCCTCGACCTGCTGGGCTCCGGCGATCCTTCCGCCTCAGCCTTCCAAGTAGCTGGAACTACAGGCACGCACTACCATGCCCGGCTAATTTTTGAATTATTGTAGAGATGAGGTCTCGCCAAGTTGCCCAGGTGGGTCTCGAACCCGCGGGCTCAGGCAATCCACTCACCTCAGCCTCCCAAGGCGTGGGATTACAGGCTGAGCCACCGAGCCCGGCTTATTATTATTATTTTTTAAGGGACTATGCTGTCCTCTATATTTCTTAATACTTGTGGTCCTTTGGATTTTTCATTTTCAACTTTTGATATAGACATGGGTACAAAAATATTTCTCTAGTATTTTTTTCAAAATCATTAACAAATGATCACCAAGACTCAACCTCAGTGCCGGGAAGAAAGAGGGACTGGTGAGGACTGTGACAAACTGAGCCTACCAGGAATATGGAACTAGTGGGGCTAGATTTTGTGTTTTGGGGGGTAAAAACTGGAAATTCAGATTTTATGTAGAATTTTACAATTTCAAGTTTAGTCTCAAATTTGCTACAACACTGTGCCAATCAGGAAGTAAAGGAATCCACAGGCAGGAGTGGGCCTGCAGGCAACAATTTGCAACTTCTGCCTGTGGTACCATGAGTTCCTCGCCAGCAAGGAACAGGTCTTAGTCACTTATGTATAAGAGCTCAGGACAATAATTGGTACATAATACCTTCTCATTAAATATTTATTACCCTTAGTTACACTTTAAAAAATTTTATAAAATTGTGTATTGTCTAATTCTGCAGCTAGAAATCTTTAACTAAAGGATCTTTTAATTCCTGTGCTGGTCACCCCTGAGCCCAGCATATCATTTGTACATGGTAGATGATCCTACATAGTCTGAGTTGTTGAAGAAAAATACATCAAGTGTTCATTTACAGCTTAGTTTGATTTTGCTTATAAGATGAGAAGCAAGATATGGCCTAAGGTTTAAGGTTAGGGAACATAAGACAGATGATTTTGATAAGAAGAATTGGGTCAAGAAAGATATTAAATGCTGCCCTCAGGAGGTGTAATGGAGCATCTCAGTGATTTCTGATCAAGAATAGAGATGTGTAAGAACCCTGGGCCTTTAGGGGACTTGATGACACAATAGACACAATAGTCTCTGCTTCTAAAATACTGAGTAGTGCTGTGCCTGTCACAGTCGAATGTGACTTATCAGGAAGGACACTATTTATAATAATCATCTTAAACATAACATTAAATGTCTACTCTGAGCGGAACCAAAATATAGGAAGAAAGTTTTGCAGAAAATGCTAAAGAAATATATTTGCTTTTTTAATTTTTCAAGTTGAAAAACTGCCTAGAGTTATACATGTTTTCAAAGATTAATAACTCAAGAATAATGAGATTTTAAAAACAAAATTAGCAAGCAGTGCATTTACAGAGGAAAGCAAATAAATAATATCTACATATCTTTTCACATACATTACTGTTGTATAATGCGACTTTAAAAGTGAAGACAAAGACTATTTTATATAAACTACAAAAACAACCCTGATTATTTGCTGAGTCAATACTGAGTTGCACCCAATTTATTTTGAAAGACCAATTGCAAATACTTCCTGCTAAATTATCATGCCATATATCAACTGACGTATTTGCCTTGTCTAATATATAATGAAAACATTTTTGGCAAATTTTTTTCCATCTGTTAAATAATGCATTTTGAATTCCTAATAATGACAATATTTTTTCAAGCATATACAAAACTCATGTAAATTTTAACAGCATTTAGAATATGGAAAATTTAGCAAGCAAAGCTTTAGTTTCAAAATATCACTTAATAGGACTTAGATCTTATTTCTTTGTGATAACCAAGCCCCTACACTCCCCAATGCACAATTTCTAAGTTTATGCTGGATAAACAAGAAAATATTCAACAATATTCTGTATTCAGAATTAGGTAATTGTTCTTAGCATATGAACTTAGATCAAAACACTTTAACATCCCACAGTAGTGATATTATTTTATAAATTGACCCACATATTCTATAAAAATTATCCATTTAATAAATATTTACTATGTGTAGAACACTGTAGGCAGGGGGTCTGAATCAATGAACAGACAAAAAAAGCCCACTGGGGGCTAAAATTCTAAACCATTATGATGATGATAATATCTCCATTTTGCATTTATTGTGTGCTAGGAATTCTGAAATAATAATGTTATGATTATTGTAATTTGTAAATGTTTATAATTGCAATTTTGAAATACAGTATTTACCTTTTGAAAGCACTTTTTAAATTTTTAATTTTTTTTTTACTATAAAGATGTTGGGTACAATTCAGGGTTAGGTATACAAACATTGATTATGCAGGTACCCTTGTTGATGAGGTATGCCCCTCCCTCCCCTAGCAGTTTCCCTCAACTGCCAATCCCACCTCCCCCGCCCCCGACAGTTTCCCATTACTGCCAAATGCTTTCTTATAGCATTATAATTGTTCAAGCTCCACTTATGAGTGAGAACATATGGTACTTTGTTCTTTGTTTCTGTGATAAATCACTGAGTATGATCAACTCCAAATCCATCCAAGTTGCTGTGAAGTCCATATATTTGTCCTTCTTTATGGATGCATAATATTCCATTATGTATATGTATCACATTTTGAAAGCACTTTAAAATACATACATAACTTGTTTTATTGTGCTTTATTGTCCTATGCAGATATTCCTTTTTTTTTTTTTTTTTCAAATTGTATGCTTTTGGCAAATCTTCATTGAGCAAGTCTATTGGCATCATTTTTCCAACAGCCTGTGCTCACTCTGTGTCTCTGTGTCACATTTTGGTAATTCTTGCAATATTTCAAAACTTTCATTATAATTATATCTGTTATGATGATCTGTGATAAGTGATCTTTGATATAATAAATTTTGGAGTACCATAAACTACACTCATATAAGATGGTGAACTTAACTGATAACTATTATGTTCTGACTGCTCCACTGACTGGCCATTCTCCAGTCCCTCACCATCTCCTCAGACCTCTCTATTTCCTGAAGCACAACAATATTAATTTGGCCTATTAATAACCCTACAATATCCTCTAACTGTTCAAGTAAAAGGAATAATCACGTCTCTCACTTAAATCAAATCTAGAAATAATTAAGCTTAGTGAGGAAGGCAGGTAGAAAGATTAGACAAACCAAAAGCAAGGCTCCTAGCATAAAAAAGTTGACCAAGTAGTGAATGCAAAGGAAACACTCTTGAATGAAATTAAAAGTGCTACTCCAGTGAGCACACATATGATAAGAAGGCAAAACAGCCTTATTGCTGATAATGGAGAAAGTTTGAGTGGTCTAGATAGAAGATCAAATCAGCTACTACATTCTCTTAAATCAAATCCTAATCCAAAGAAAGACCCTAGCTTTCTTCAGTTCTATGAAGACTAAGAAAGGTGAAAAAGTTGCAGAAGAAAAATTGGAAGCTAGCAGAGATGGGTTAATGAAATTTAAAGAGGCTGTCTCCATAACAGAAAAGTTCAAGGTGAAGCAGCAAGTACTAATGTAGAAGCTGCAACAAGTTATTCAGAAGATCTAGCAAAGAAAATTAATGATGATAGCTACACTAAATAACAGATTTTAATGTAGATGAAATAGCCTTATATTGGAAGAAACCATTTAGAACTTTCATAGGTAGAGACGAGAAGTCAATGCCTGAGTTTAAAGCTTCAAAAGACAGGTTGACTCTCTTGTTAGGGGCTGATGCAGCTGGTGACTTTAAGTAGAAGCCAGTACTCAGTGACCATTTTGAACACCCTGGGGCCCTTGAGAATTATGCTAAATCTGCTCTGTCTGTGCTCTACAAATGGAACAACCAAGCCTTCATGACAGCACATCAGTTTACAGCAATTACTGAATATTTTAAGCCCACTGTTGAGACCTATGGCTCAGTAAAAAATGATTACTTTCAAAATATTACTGCTCACTGACAATGTACCTGGTTGCCCAAAAGCTCTGATAGAGATGAACAAGATGATTAGTGTTGTTTTCATGCCTGCAACAAATACTAACAAAACACAACATCCATTCTGTAGCACATTCATCAAAGAGTAATTTTGACTTTCAAGTCTTATTTTAAAAATACATTTCATAAGGCTATAGAAGCCATAGATTGTGATTCTTGTGGTGGATCTGGGAAAAATAAGTTAAAAACCTTCTAGAAAGGACTAATCATTCTGGATGCCATTAAGAACATTTGAGATGCATGAGAGGAAGTCAAAATATCCACATGAACAGAAGTTTGAAAAAAGTGAATTCCAACCCATATGAATATCTTTGAGGGGTTAAAGAATTCAATGGAGGAAGTTACTGCAGATGTGGGGAAATAGTAAGATAAATATAATTATAAATGAAGCCTGAAGATTGACTGAATTGCTGCAATCTCATGATAAAACTTGAAGAGATAAGGAGTTGCCTCTTATGAATAAACAAAGGTGGTTTTTTGAGGCAGAATCTACTCTTGGTGAAGATGCTGAGAACATTGTTGAAATGAAAATGAAAATTTTAGAATATTCCATAAAGTTAGTTAAAGCAGCAACAGGGTTGGAGAGAATTGATTCCAACTCTGAAAGAAATTCTACTTTGGGTCCAACAGCATTGTGTGCTACAGAGAAATCTTTCATGGAAGAAAAAGTCAATCAATGCAGCAAACTTCATTGTTATCTTATTTGAAGAAACTATCACAGCCACCCCAACCTTCAGCAACCACAACTCTGATCAGTCAGCATCCATCAACATTGAGACAAGATTTTCTACCAGCAAAAAGATTATAATTTGCTAAAGCCTCAGATGATTGCTAACACCTTTAAGTAATAAAGTAATCTTAATTAAGGTATGTACATTGTTTTTCTAGACACAATGCTATTACATATTTAATAGACTATGGTATAGTATAACTATAACTTTGTATATGCTAGGAAACCAAAAAATTTGGGTAACTCACTTTATTGCAATATCATTTAGTTGCAGTGGTCTGAAACCAAACCCACAATATTTCTGAGGTATGCATGCATGTTCCCAGTTAATTTTCACATATCCTTGGCCTTGAAAGTAAGCTTGGCAGGTATAATTATCTTAACTACCTGTATTACAGATGAAGAAGCTGCAGATGATATATTCCTGCAGCCACTGTCCTAGGTTCAATCTCATCTTTCTCCTATCTACACAATTGTGAGAGCATGACAAAGAGGGAGTCAGAGCATGAATAAAAGCATGCAAAATGAAATCGTTCCCATGAAATGAGAGAGAGAGAGACCAGGCGCAATGGCTTACGCCTGTAATCTCAACCCTTTGGGAGGCCAAGGCAGGAAGATTGCTCGAGCCCAGGAGTTCAAGATCAGCCTGGGCAATATAGTGAGACTTTGTTGCTTAGCAAAAAAAAAAATAGCTGAGCATGGTAGTATGTGCCCTGTAGTCCCAGCCACTTGGGAGGCTGAGGCAGGGAGATTGCTTAAGCCCAGGAGTTCAAGGTTGCAGTGAGTCGAGAAAGAGAAAAAGAGAAAGTGCTAACTGGAGAAACATATTAAAAATGCCAGAAGCAGCTGAGATTGATGGCTGTTCATAAAGACCATATTTGTTTTTTCTCATTTTGTATACATAATAAGATTCCACTTCTCCGGTTCTTTGAACTCAGGTAGGGCTACCTGAATTTCTTTGGTCAATGACAAATGAACCTCAGTGACTGTGCATAGTGAACTGAGGTAGCACCTCCATCACTCTGAGTCCTTGAATGATTAAGATGAGCAGAGCCCCTGCCAACTCACTCTGGACTTGCAGTGTAATAAATAAATTAACCTGTGTGTGTCAAGACCTTGAGATTTGAGATTTGTTATTTTGTTTTGCTTCATTTTGTTTTATTTTGCTTGTTGCTGCAGCATAACCTGGTCTACCCTGATTGATAGAAATGATGGAGCCATACTGATGTTTGTCTGGTTGTGTAATTTCTTTTTCTACAACTGTATTCAGTAGATCAGTACAGGCATAGAAAACAGGCAGTGAATTCATCTGGGACTGGGATTTTGTTAGGTGACTGCAAGAAAAGGATTTTAGAATTTTGGCAAGAGAGTGAATAAAATTACAGACCATAAAGTCTAAGCTTGATTGGGAGAGAGGTCAAGCAGGAGAAGGCTACTGGGTAAAGAGTAAGTAGATGGATCAAGGGACTGGCTATTTTCATAAGGTAGATTATTATTTGTAGAGATGAATGAATGAATACTCAAGCTTTAAAAATAAGGAATTGTAATTGAACCATGCAGTGGTTTAATTAAAGACTTCTAAAGTTACCGAGATTCTAGCAAAACCTCAGGTCATGACAAGATACAAAATATGGAAATGAAACTGAGTGACTCAGCTGGAGAGGAGATGCTTGAACAAACAGAGGTCATGGAATGAAGAGGCTGCACGCTGAGCACATTTGCATTCCCCAGAATTGTGGCAGGAATTAGGGTGGAGAGGAAGACCATGAGTTAGTTGCCAAAGTTATCAGTTAATAAGTGGGGAGGAGCCATGAATAGGGACTGTATGTAGTTGTCGGGAGCATCACAGAGCTAGGAGTTTTCTGTTACAAGAGAGTATAGGCAGAAGTAAGTGGGCTACAAACCCTACCTTCCAATTCTGAGCTTCACGGGGGTGGGGGAGACAAAAAAGCAGCCTCCATTCAAGAAGGCTGTGGGATAAGCAGAATTATAGGTGATAGTTAAAAAATACTGTAGCGGTAAAAAGATTGAGGGAATGTTGCCTGAATAAGTTGATGGAGGGTATGATTTGGGGTTACGGAAAGGGAGTTTAAAGGGCTTGAGGAAAGAGACTGGTAGGTGTGAAGGAAATTGGGAGACTAGACTAGGAAGAAGAACAAAATATTAGGATGAAAGTTAGTAGGGTGAAGCATGACTAGAAAGGTATCTTTGGGTACAGAGGAGAATAAGAATTTGAGGCAGGGATGAGTTAGGTGGCTCTCAGGGCAATGGAGAGTTTGGAGGCAGTTAAAACAGCATGTTCTCGGTGTCACTTCTGCTCAGTTGTGGACTGGCGGGGAGGATCAGTAGCTATTCTCTGCAAATGCACATTTTTCTTTTGCAAGCATGCATCTTATACAGGCTTAAAATCTATACTTGTCAAGGAATGCTCCTAGAATACTGATCTTTGTTTCATATAATCTCAGAAAATATTCAGAAAAATATTGGCATTGTTTTGCACTGATTGCTAGAAGCCAGAGTCTCTGGAGCAATCAGTTAGGAGATGATTTATCCAACGCCTTCACTAATTATCTAAGAAAATTGAGGCCCTAAGAATGGCCCAGAATGCATCAATAGTTTGTTATAGAGTTGAGTCTACAACTCTATAACAAGTCTCCTGTTCCTTGCATTCTCCCCACTCTAAATATCCATTCTCCTAGAAGAGCAATGGCAGGTCATTGTCAATTGCCAATAGTTGAAGTTAATGCTTATTGAGAACTCATGAATAGCCAAGCCCTATACATCACATCCAATTCTCCTAACAGCCCCATGTGATATAAGCACTATAATTATTCTTATTCTACATGTGTCTCTAGGATTAAATAAGTTAAATAACCAAGATCACATAGCTGCAAAGTGGCAAATCTAGGACTTGACCTTCCGTTCCTGAGACCTCACTCTTAGCCAATATAATATGCTTTATCGCCCACTGTCACATGTTATGGATTGCCCATCCCTTTTTTATTTTTCTTTAATGGAGCCAGATAGATAAATAGTGGGGTTTCCCCCCTTGCTAAAGAACTAGTTTCATACGCTAGTACATGCTGTGCTCAGACACCTATTTAATTTGGATGTGCAAACACTTATCTGGTGACTAGCTTTTCCTAAGATCCAAGTTTTAGGAGCTACCCACCTCTAGAGAATGAAGTAAAAATGGAAAAGGGTAAGAATACAAGTGTGAAGCACTAAGCTTATTTTTTAAATTAAAAATTTTTTAATTTATTTTGATTTCTGAAATCACCAGTATCAGAACAGCACCTCCTCTTTCATTGTAAGAAAGTAGCAGGGTGGCTTTAAAGCTATTTACATTTGTGGAATTCATAAGAAATCATCCCAATCTGCTGTTGTTTGGGGAGGGCTGTACCAAAATCTGCCTTAGGATAAAACTTGGAAATGATGGAGCAGGCAGGCACACATCCAAGATGGCTGCTGTTTCTGCAGAGTCTCTTAAGACTAGCAGGAGAGAAGGGCTCTCGGTTGAGGACATGGCCTGCTTCTTAGCACAGGTGGCATTTATTCAGCAAACACTTAGTGAAGGGTGCTGCATGGGAATTCTCATCAGGCAGATCTAGTGGGTGAACAAAAACTTGCAACACCATGGGATGATTTCTGCATGATGAGCACATACATGCAAGGTGGTAGGAAACCCAGAAAAGGGGCTTGGGCACCCTCAGAAGTCTCCTTCCAAGACATATTATGGAACTATAGTGACACTAAAGCAAGCATTTTCCTTCAGAGAGACAAAATAGGCATACCATTGAGCCATTTACTCATTTTTATTATTTGGGATAGACAAGATCATATTTTGATCACAAATAGTTGTTTTTATGCAGATCCAGGATCCTATAGAGCACACTAGAGAAAAATTGGCAAGGCAAAGTACTGAATCCACCCCCTCCCCCCCGCCTTGTCACAATTAATAAAGTTACCCTCTTTTGTTTCCCTGCCACTCAGAAGCAGTGAGGGATTGCCTCTGAATTGTTTTAATGATGTGCTGTTTTGTTCCTTTGAGTACTCCATACTTTAGGTGCCAATTCACCTTTTCCTCTCATAAAGAAGAATCAGGAAAAAGAACAAGAGGAATGGCTGAACAATGAATAACCAGCATGTTGAAAAGGTCATGGTACCACTGCATATTATTTTAATTTCTAAATGTTTTAGGCATTGTAAGTCCTTTCTGACACTCCATTCTACTGACAAATACTAGAAAGGGAGTGGGAAAGGGCACACATTATTTCATCTGCTTGTAAAACATGATGATAAAAGTAGGGAATGGTGCCCAATTAATCCATTCTTTTTGTAGCATTTTCATTTGGAAGTCTGTTTTGGAGATATCTTTCTGTGCAAAAGGGTAACAGTTATAACTTAGTGGTATTTACCACAGCGATAAAGAAGAATCTAGGCATCCCTTAAGTAAGTCAACATTTGAATCTTCTTTTTTACTTTCTTCTTATATTGCTAATTCTATTTTATATGTACTTATATATTATTTTTTATATTACTAATTCTCATCCAACATGTGCTTTCAAATCTTTTTTAACCTCCCTTGCATGGGGAAGTGGGGGTAGCATGTCATCCAGTTCTGGATTATAACATGTAAATGAAAGTCTGCTGAGAGAGTTCTGAGAAGGAAACAGAAAAAGCCAGTGCATCTTTCTCCCTTCATGGGTCTTGGGAATGATATCTAGAGATTCAATAGCAACATTGTGTCCATAAAGCAATTAGCCAGTATGCTAAGGAAGCTGGAATAGAAAGACAAAATATCTTAAGTCATTGATGATTTCATGGAGCTCCGTCCGTACCTACCCACCTACCTGGGAGAAAAGAATGAACTCTTGTTTGTTAAAAGTATTGGAATGTTGATTTTCTATTACTTGCAGCCTTACTGATGTAGGAAGGGGAATTAAAGGAGTCTCAGTTAAGAGCATACACCTGGAAAAAGGCAGGGCAAGACTTGGGTCCTGGGGATCTCAAATTCTCTGTGCTTTTTTAAAACCATTTCCCTACCCTTAGCTAGAATAAGAACTTGAACTTTCAGTGAAAGGAAAGAAAAATGATCCATTAGTATTTTTCCTGCATAAGTTAAAGAACCTTGGGTTAAATTAGAACACGGAATATCAAAGATGTCTCTGAATACAGGAAGCACCAATAAACTTTTCTCATAACCAGAAATAAGCAATATTGTGAATTTATTTTATTGAAGGTAGTCAAAACAGAGAGTCAAAATGAGAAATTTATCCTTCTATTGTGGATGCCGCCAGCAGCCAATCCAAGATCCTTTTCCCTTTCCCTTGTTGATAGAGCAAGGTGTCTGTGTAGCCTTCTTCCATGTGATTGAAGAGGCCCCTCAGTTACAGGGTTTTTGTCAAAATTGATCATAGAAGCCCATTCCCCTAGCCAGTGATTGGCCTAAGGGTGGACATGTGACCTAGTTCTGACCAATAAAACATGAGAAAATGTCTACTAGAAAAGATGATTTTCCCCTCCTTTGGACATTGTCAGATCTGGCTGCCACTCCTGTGACAAGACAAAGTCAATTCATGATGAATGGTAGTATAATGGCAATAATATGGAAAGGACCCAGGTCCTTGATGATAGTGTTGAGCCACTGAATTTTACTCTGATCCATCTTTAACTTTGGACTTTTTGTTGTGCCAGATTGAGCAAAATTGAGTCAGCTGAAGGCACTGAAACTATACAGTTTCCTGATCTCAGTAAAGATTTGGTCTAATTAGAAAGCACGGCAGGTTGGGCGCTCTCCGGGACCACCCAGTCTCAGACAACATGGGAAGTTTCTTGCAGGTAAGACCTGAAAATTTCCCTACGTACTGGTTCTTTCAAGTGATCTGAACATTCATTACTGCTCTACACAATAGCCATGGAATGACCCCTGGCTGGAGAAATCTAGCAAAGACAAATTGAAAAACCCAACCTAATTAATGGGAATTAGAATTTCTTAAAATAGAATAGATATTACTGTTGCTAACTGAACTGAATAGGTTATGGAGCATATGTCATGTTGTACACCAAACTCTACACTAGTTATATATATATATTTTTGAGTTGGAGTCTCACTCTGTCACCCAGACTGGAGTGCAGTGGCCGCTCCCGGCCACTGCAGCCTCGACCTGCTGGGCCCGGGCGATCCATCTGCCTCAGCCTTCCAAGTAGCTGGAACTACAGGTGTGCGCTACCACGCCCGGCTAATTTTTGATTTATTGTAGAGATGAGGTCTCGCCAAGTTGCCCAGGCGGGTCTCGAACGCGGGCTCAGGCAATCCTCTCACCTCAGCCTCCCAAAGCACGGAATTACAGGCTGAGCCACCGAGCCCAGCACTATTTATATTTTTAAGAATTAATGCAATGTTTTGGTATTTTACTTGTTTGAAAACAGGGTAGTGTAGAATATGAGTCTGGTTCTGAGTGGAAACTGCCAGGATTCAACCCCCTCTCTGTCATTAACCAGATGGCTGATGTTGAGCAAGTTATAGTAATTTTCTGTGCTTCTGTTTCCCCATCTGTAAAATGGGTATAATAAAAACACTTCACAGATAATAATGAGCATAAAAATGACAACTTCAGAGGGTTGTTGTGAGGATCTAATCATTTTTATTATGTAGTAGGTGCTATGTAATTGTCAGCTGTTATTATGCACAGTCTGGGTTGCAAGCATCCTCTCTTCACTATCCTCTTGGACAACAGGTAATCTGGCATTTGTTAAGAATTAACACTGCTGCTTGAATTTGGGCTTTCTATTGCCTCTTCTTGGAAAATTTTGACTATAGTATGATTACCTTATACTTCGTGAAGGAGAAAATAGTATCTTGAATATAAATTGTTCTTTGCTTTATTTTTATAATGAATACTGTTACTACTAATCACATCACTTTAAAAAATGCTTTTGATCACAGAATCCTTACTTTTGCAACCTGGTGAATAAGTCCTGAATTACTTTAATCTTAATTTTTAAAGTTGTATAAATGTCCACTGATTTCAATAAGTAGCTATAGAAAATTTTCACACTCAAGTTCATATTTCTCAGTGACTCACTAGTCTTGTGGGAGCTATTATTGCCTGTACATTGCAATTTTAAATTCTCTCCTCAAAACGTAGCTAGACCCTGACAAAGCCTTTCTCAATGGGATGTCTTTCCTCAATGGTCTAACATTTTATTCTTCTTTGCATATAATTTAATTGTACTCTTTTGAGAAAATTGTCTCTAAATATCATGTAAGCAAAAAATCTGGAAAGAAAGTTATGGTACCTGGGTTTTCTTTCTTAGCATTTGAACTGCAGAATTTTACAGCAGAATTAACACTCTCATTTAATTACAGTCATCTTATCTGTAGAGAATAATACTCACACTTTTAGATAAGGCCACTGGATGTTTTGGTATTTAAGCCATAATTACATTGCAAAGATTAATCTCTAACTTTCCGGCATAATTTCTTTTCTAGCATCACTTTATTTTTTCCATACATTCTTAACCATAAATAAACTTATAAGTACTGATATTTTTGTCCTACACTAATATCTTTTAGTTATTCACCCAAAATTTCACTGTCTTAGTTTATTATGCCAAGTGTTACACTAAGCACTGGGGCCACAAAAATGAGGTGAACGTAGACTCTATTTTCTATGATTTCTGTAATTAATAAGAGTATTAGGAGTCATAATATGCATAATCACCTCTTAACTATTAGATTCCAAGAGGATGGCATAGGCAAACACTACTTAAATACTTGCAAATATTTATTAAAATCGCTAAATTCTAAAAAAAAATCATTCTCTAAATGTTGAAAGAAAAAACAAGAGTTGTGCTCTGTTGATTTAGCTTCCTAAAGAAAAAGCAGGGGGCTGGGCTCGGTGGCTCAGCCTATAATCCCAGTGCTTTGGGAGGCCGAGTGGATTGCCTGAGCCCATGGGTTCGTGACCCGGCTGGGCAACTTGGCGAGACCTCGTCTCCACAATAAATCAAAAATTAACTGGGCGTGGTAGCGCGCCTGTAGTTCCCGGCTACTCGGAAGGCTGAGGCGGAAGGATCACCGGAGCCCAGCAGATCGGGGCTGCAGTGGCTGGGAGTGTGCCACTGCACTCCAGTCTGGGTGACAGAGTGAGACTTCAACTCAAAAAAAAGAAAAAAGAAAAAGCAGGGGCCAATTTAAGAATGATCCCAAAAGAATTTAGGAAGATACAGGCTGGTTCCAACATTTTGCAAAACGCAGACATTATATTCATGATAAAATAGCAAGACTGGAAAGGTGAAATGCTAAAATCATGCAGCAGATGCATAATAACTTGTTCATGAAGGGAAAACAAGGTCTTAAATGTTGCAAAGATAACAGTTTTTTGTTTTTTTTTTTTTTATTGAAGGCAGACAGAGAAAAATAGCAACATGTTTCAGATGACAGTGGAAAAGGCCTAGAGGGCCTGTGAGATAACAGGTAACATGAGCTTATCTCTGAGAGACTTAGAACATTGATTAAAAGTCATCATCCTGGCAGCAAGTAAAACTAACTACACGCACAGCCTTAACCCCAGGGTTCTGGAAGGAGGGCAGCCCCAGGGCATCTGATTCCAGAGGAAGGAAGAGGGAATTAGATGATGATGATGATAATGGTATGATGAATAGCTAGCTCATAGGGCATCTACTATGTGACCTATCCATCATTTTATTTACAATCTCCTCTGATTCTTGGAGATCATTAATTTTACCACTAAGAAAACCAAAGAGCAGAGAGGAAATAAGACTTGTGCGAAGTCACTGTTGAATCTTAACCTGCAGTTTGGAAACTCCTAGGGACTTTCACTTGGGACATCCCTTCAGTGTCTCCCTCAGAGTTTCTCCATTCTTCCTTTCCACCGCACATACATCTGCGTCCTGTGGATATGCTTCCAGATCCAGCCAGAACTGCTAAAGGGGCCTCCAAGGAATACAACATCTCTCTCTGGCTCTAGAAGTTTATCTCTGTCTGTACAATAAGCAGATCAATCCTGACTACTGTTGGAGCAATATGCATGCAAAATAATTCATCATTTGAAGACAACAAATATTACTTAGGGGCTGATCACTCAGTTCATGGATTGAGAATTGATGTTGAAAACTTGTCAATGATATTACTTTGAATTCACAGAGAATATTTCACCTGAAAGGGCTTTGTAGTTAAGAGATGAGTGCTCAAATTTTAGTAAGTTCTATGTTGGAATTGAGAAAATAAATTACAGTTGTAATTTTATATATCATATTTCATGTGCAATGTATTTATAATAATTTCCATTTTCATCTTATACTTTTCTAACTAATCAAGTAAAGTTTAGAGTATTACAGCCATTTTTTTATTTGAGAGTTTAACAATACGATTCTGTACATTTTAAGTCTCTACAAATTAATAAGGATAATATAACTAATGTTTTTACAGACCTTTTCAATTTAGAGTTTTCTTTCCCAGGCAGATAAGAATATTGTTCCATTTTTTAGATGGAAAAATGGAGGTGCAAGAGTTTGATGATATACCCACGTTCACCCAGCTAAGAAGAATCAAGTTGGTCCTTCCAACTGGGCATTATAAGAGCTTCTCTAGCCTCCCATCACCCTCACTTTCCAGTGTAAGATATATTCCTTAGGTCATGAGTTGGCTTCTCAAGTCAGGGATGTTTTCTGGCAACAGATAGGTGTTCAAAACTGTTTGTTTAATAACTAAGTAAATGAATAGGAAAGCATTTTTACTTAAATTGTTTCTATTTGCTCATTTCCATATTTCATATAACAAGCACATTTCTGTCATAAATAGAAACCTACCTATATAGAAAGAAAATGAGATCCAGAGAGGTTAATTAAGTGCCTAGAGTCCTGTAAGTGGTTTAGTAGCAGAATGAGAAACACGGAGTTCCAGTTCTATCTTGTCAGAGTCAATCCCCTTCCAGCCTGCTGCTTTTCAGTGCATGCACTCTCCTTGTCATAGGTAACCAGGAAATGTCTTATTTCTAGTATACCTAGCCAAAATCACATTTAATGGAATAGCATGACACATACTATATTAACAAGATAGATTTTGTTGTTGAATGTTTCCCGTTTGGATCTCAGCTTCTCAGTCTAATTGAATGTCATTGATAAAGATAGTTAATTATCAAGTTTCAGACAAATAACTCCATATTAAGCGTTACTCACTCTCAAAAAGATTGACTTGGGGGAAAAGAACCAGGTATAGATGTTTTAAAAATAAAGCTAAACAATTTCACGTGATTGTATATAGATAGTAGCAATATACATTTAAGTGTAAGACACTATTTGACCTTGTATTTAAAAAATAGGGAAAAAATGGATAATAAATATTACTCGTTTTTTTAAAATCTCCAGCTCTAGGAGCCATAAACACTTCCATGTTAGTAACAGTAGGGGAAAAAATGCATCTTTCTCATAGCAAGATAGTAATTTCTTATTTTAATGGAGTAAGTAGCAATCAAGATGATCCAAATTAACTTTCTGAAAAAGTAAAGTTGCTTTGGATGTAGACCCAGTACTGGTATTGCTAGATAGTTCAGTAATTCTATTTTTATTTTTTGAGTACCTTCTATACCGTTTTTCATAAAGGTTGTACTAATTTACATTCCCACTAATAGTGTACAGGGGTTCCCTTTCTCTGTATCCTTGCCAACATTCGTTATCTTTTGTCTTTTAGATAATAGCTATTCTAACAGGTGTGATGTGATATGTCATTAGATATATGCACTCCCATATTCATTGTAGCATCATTCACAATAACCAAGATATGAAGTCAACCTAAGTGTTCATCAACAGATGAGTGAATAAAGAAAATGTAATCCCCATTAAATTACTATTATCATTCTCAGACCTGGAAACAATACAGAAATCCATAAGGAAACATAAAAGACCACGAATAACCAAAACAATCTTTAGCAAAAAACCAAAGCAAGAGGTATCACACCTCCAAGACTTTAAACTTTACTATAAGGCTACAAGAACAGGTATTGATACAAGAACAGGCGTATACACCAATGGAATAGGATAGAGATTCCAGAAACAAAACCTCAATTTCTCAACCAACTCATCTTTGACAAAGCCTCCACCAACAACCACTGGGGAAAGGAGAACCTATTCAGTAAATGGTGCTGAAATAACTGGCTGACCACATGCAGAATATTGAAACAGGAACCCTACTTATCACTATACACAAAAATCAACTCTAAATGAATCAAAGACCTAAATGTAAAACCTCAAACTATAAGAATCTTAGAAAACACAGGAGATGCCCAATTCCCGATCAAAACCCCAGATGCCCATGCCATAGGTGATAAGAAAGACAAGTGGAACCTCACCAAATTGAAAAGCTTCTGCAAAGCAAAAGAAACCATCAAGAGAATGGGAAGGCAGCCCACAGAATGGAAAAAAATATTTGCCAACTGTATATTTGTCAAAGGTCTAACATCCAGGATCTACAAGGAACTCAAATATGCCAAAAGGGAAAAAAAACCAGCCTATTAAAAAGTGGGTAAAATGTATGAATGGACACTTCTCAAAAGAAGACATACAAGCAGCCAACAGAGACATGAAAAAATGCTCAGCCTCACTAATCATCAAAGAAATGCAAATGAAAATCGCACTGAGATACCACCTAACTCCAGTCAGGATGACCATCATCAATAACTCAAAACCAAGAGATGCTGGAAAGGATGCAGGGAAAAGGAGACACTTCCACACTGTTGGTGGGAGTGTAAACTAATACAACCTCTGTGGAAAACAGTGTGGTGATTTCTAAAAGATCTAAATATCAACCTTCCATATAATCCAGCAATCCCCCTTCTGGGAATATACCCAGAGGAACTCAAATCATTCAATTAAAAAAAAAGTGCACACGTGTGTTTATTGCAGCACTATTCACAAAAGCAAAAACATGGAACCAACCGTGCTGCTCATGAAAAGTGAACTGGATTTTTAAAAATGTGGTACATATACGCCATATTATGCAGCCATAAAGAAGGAAAAAATTATGAACTTTGCAGCAACTTGGATGGATTTAGAGTCTATCATACCTAGTGAGCTATCACAGAAACAAAAAGCTGAGTTCTACATGTTCTCACTCCTAAGCGGACCCTGAACATTTATCATAGCACTATAAGAAATGGTTTGTCAGTAGCAGAACACTGCCAGGGGAAGGTGGGGCACATATTATCAATAAGGGTACCTGATCTCAAATCAGAAAAAGTGAAGTCCAAAGGGAGGCCCAAACTTAACCTGTATGATGACCGCTTACCTACCTAATCATGAATTGTACTCCACATCTTTAAAATAAATAAATAAATAAATATGAATTTAAACAAAGAAAATGTGACCCAACGTGATCTACATATTCAATTCAAAATACCAATGACATTTTCACAGAAATAAAAAGAAAATCATAAAATGTGTGGAACCACAAAAGACCCCAAATAAACAAAGTTATCTTAAGCAAAAAGAAGTTGGAAGCATCACACATCAGACTTCAACATACACTTCAAAACTATGGTAACCAAAACATCATGATACTGTCAGAAAAATAGGCACAGAGACCAATAAAACAGAATAGGGAATCCGGAAATTAATTCCACATATCTATTGCCAACTGATTTTTGACAAAGGTGCCAAGAACATACATTGGGGAAAGGACAGTCTTTTCAATAAGTGGTGCTGAAAAAACTGGGTACCCATATGCAGAATAATGAAACTAGACCCTCTCTTACCACACTATACAAAAATCAACTCAAAATGAATCAAAAACCCAAATGTAAGACCTGAAACTATAAGACTACTGAAATAAAACATAGGAAAAACACTTTAGAACATTGGTCTGGGAAAATAATTTGTGAATAAGACCTCAAAAGCACAGGTAACAAAAGCGAAAATAAACAAATGGGATTTTATCAAATGAAAAGTCTTCTTCACTACAAAGGAAAGGAAACAATTAACAGAGTGAAGAGACAACTTACAGAATGGGAAAAAAATATTTGCAAACTATTCATCTGGCAGGAACTAATATCCATAATATACAAGGAACTCAAACATCTTAACAACAACAACAAAATCTGATTTAAAAATAGACAAATGGCCGGGCTCGGTGGCTCAACCTGTAATCCCAGCATTTTGGGAGACTGAGGCGAGTGGATTACCTGAGCCTGTGGGTTCGAGACCCACCCGGGCAACTTGGCGAGACCTCATCTCTACAATAAATCAAAAATTACCTGGGCGTGGTAGCGCGCACCTGTAGTTCTGGCTACTTGGAATGCTGAGGCAGAAGGTTCGCCAGAGCCCAGCAGGTTGAGGCTGCGGTGGCCAGAAGCATGCCACTGCACTCCAGTCTGGGTGACAGAGTGAGACTCCAACTCAAAATAAGCATACAGACAATCATATAAACAAAATAAAATAAAATAGATAAATGATCTAAACAGACATTTCTCAAAAGAAGACTTAGAAATGGCAGACAAATATATGAAAAAATGCTTAACATCACTAATCATCAGTGTAATGCAACTCAAAATCACAATAAGGTATAATTTTACCCTAGTTAGGATGGCTGGTATCAAAAAAACAAAAAATAACAGATACTGGTGAGAATGTAGAGAAAGGGGAACACTTGTACACTGTTGGTGGGAATATAAAGTAGTGCAGCCACAGTGAAAAACAGTATGGAATTTCCTCCAAAAACTAAAAATAGAACTACATATGATACAGCAATCCTACTACTGGGCATTTATCCAAAGGAAAGGAAATCAGCATATCAAAGAGACATCTGCACCTCCATGTTTATTGCCACATTATTTACAATATCCAAGATATGGACTCAGCCTAAGTGTCCATCAACAGATGAATGAATAAAGAAAATATGGTATGCATACACAACAGAATATTATTCAGCCATTAAAAATGAAAAAAAACCTTATCATCTGTGGTAACATGGGTGGAACTGGAGGACAATAAGTTAAGTGAAAAAAGACAGAACAGAAAGTTAAACAGTGCAGCTTCTTACTCATATGTGGGAGCTAAAAAAAAGTTAATTTCATAGAAGTAAAAAGTAAAACAGGATAATAGAGGCTAAGAAGAGTAGTGGGAAAGGCAGGATAGGGAGAGATTTGTTAAAGGATACAAAATTATATAGGAGGAAAAGTTCTAGTGTTCTATTGCACTGTAGGATGACTACAAGTGCCAACAATAAAATATAGTTTCAAATAGCAAGAAGAAAAATAGTGAATGTTCTCAACACAAAGAAAGAATAAATGTTTGAGATTATGGACTGGTAATTACCCTGATCTGAATGCTATACATTATATTGCAATGTCCCTATGTACCCTATAAAAATGTACAATTGAATTCTGGCAAGATGGCTATGTGACAGGTGGGACTGTGAGAGTCTCGCAAAAGCGAGTGTCCATGAAGATTCTCTACATGAATGGGTGTGTGTCGGTGGGTGAGTGAAAGTCTGTCCGAGGAGAGACTTGGATTCATGTACCTGGGGTTCTCCTCCAGAGGTGACTGCAACCCCCCCACCACCCTGAGATTGGAGCCACAAATGCACAGGATTGTCTGCTGTTCTTGGGAGTCTTCTGAGAAAAACTTGCCAAATACAGCTGATTCTTATCACCTGGCACCTGGCCCACACCATCACCTGTGACAGCAAAGCAGCTGGAGCGCTGGATCCGATCTTGGAGAGAGAAGATTGGGGAAAGCTGGAGAGGAGCCCTACCACCAGTAAGGAAAGGCCGACTAGAGCCATTTTCTCTATTCCATGACCAGGCAGTGATCTGTATTGCCCCACGCAGCTCCACCTAGCCTCCAGTTTGGGACCTAGAGGTAATCTCATCAAACTCAGAGAGACAGAAGCCCCTCCCCCATGCTGGATGGGACACAGGCGGTCAGATCTGAGTGGGAGACTTGACAGGTGGCAAGCCAGGTGAGTCCAGATCTGATCCAACCTCCTCCCACAGTAGTCCATGGGGCATCTGACCCACACTGAGAGCAACCCTATCAGCCTACACTGAGAACAGAGAGGAGGAACTGGAGATCAGAGTTGAAAGGAAGTTGAAATTACAGGACCGACCTCAGAGCAAGTTCTGTTTTTTTGTTTGTCTGCTTGTTTTCCTCTTTGAGTTTGTTTTTTGTTTGCTTGTTTGTTTGTTTGTTTTAGTTTTCTTTTTTCTTCCTTTCTGTTTTGCTTACATTTTTGTACTTGCTTTGTTTATTTTATTTTATTTTATTTTATTATTTTATGTGTTACTTCATTGCTTTTTTTTTTAGATTTCCTGTTTGTGTATGGGTATCTTTGGAGGGAGGATACACCAATAGGGGGGTTTTGGTCGTCTTGTGTGTTTATATGATTGTCTGTATGTTTTAGTTTTTTAAATCTTTTCTGTCTTTGTTGGTGTCTCTTTTCATGTGTTAGTTGGTACGCCTGTTTTCCCTCTTATTCTTCTCTCTCTCCACCTTCCTCTCATTCCCCCTCCTTCTTTTTTCCATTCTTTTCTTTTTTCTTACCTCATTTTGCTTTCAGGGAGCAAACCTATACTCCCACTGTGTGGACAGATTGTAAGGCAGTGGGAAGTGGGTTCCAGGGGGCCCCAACACCTGTCAGCGGATACAGGGATCTGCAGATAGTTTCTGAATCACAGCTTCACCCTCAATTAAACCTCAAAACTGCAAAAAGTACAGCCCACCACCCACAGTCCAGCTTCAGAATTGAACAAAATCAGAGGACCCACATAAGGAAGAATAGGAGGTTGAGCAAAAAGAAGTAAAATCTACCCAACCCCATCCCTGAACAACAGAATTTTAAAAGAGGTTTAAAAAAGGGGGGAGGGGGAGGAGGAAAATCTACACAAGTGAAGAAAAATCAAAAGAAGAATATGGATCTCACAGAATCCTGGGCAGTCAGACACTGAGAATACAGACTTCGGAACCCAAACAATGAAGAACCCCCAAAATGACTGGTGTCAAACCACAAACTCAGATATCAAGACATTAATAGAGGGAATAAATAGAATTGAGGGAGACAAGAGGAAAGAATGAAAGAATTGATAACTGAGATAACAGAAATAAAGAATACAATGAATGAAATAAGTAACAAACTGATAAGCATGGAAAGCAGAATTAGCCAAGCAGAAGAAAGAATCTCAGAGCTTGAAGACCAAAATATGGAACTAACCCAAACTGTTAAAAACATAGAAGAGAAGCTTTAAAAGACAGAACAAAGCCTCCAAGAGATGAGTGATTAGGCTGAACCTAAGATTAATTGGAATACCTGAGGCAGATAGAGAGACAGAGACCGCTCTGGAACAAACATTCCATGAAATTATCCAAGAAAACTTCCCTCATGTCATCAGTAACATGGACATTCAAACACAAGAGATTCAGAGAATCCCTTCAAGACAACAAATGAAAAGTCCAACTCCTAGACATATAGTAATTCACCTATGCAAAGTAGGTATAAAAGAAAAAATCCTAAAAGCAGCAAGATAAAAAGATCAGACTAACTACCAGGGAAGCCCAATTAGAATAACAGCAGATTTATCTGCAGAAACACTTCAGGCTAGGAAACCTTGGGGCCCAATCTTCAAAGTTCTCAAAGATAAACAATTTCAACCAGAATTATCTAGCCAGCTAAGTGAAGCTTCATCTGTGATGGAGAATTAAAATCTTTCCCAGACATTCAATCCCTAAGAGTTTATGCTGCCTCCAGACCAGCTCTACAAGAAACATTTAAGAAAGTATTAAACACAGAAGAAAGGAAAAAAAGAATGACAATGCCCTTCACAAGAATGCAGGAAAAAGATTGAAAACACACATAACATAAATCACCCCCAAAGTCAAAAGAAAAGCAACAAACAAACAGCAACAACAACAACAACAACAAACTCTAATAAGAACCTCATGGTGGAAATAAACTCTCACATTTCAATAATCAGCCTAAATGTGAAATGACTAAAAACACCACTGAAAAGATATAGAATGGCAAAAAGGATAAAATCTCATAAGGCAACAATATATTGTCTCCAAGAGACACATCTCACCAGAAAAGATACTCAGAGACTCAAAGTAAGTAGATGGGAAATAAATTTCAGGTGAAGGAACACAAAAGAAAGAAGGAGTCACAATTTTAATATCAAACAAAATATCCTTTAAACGACCAAAAATTTAAAAAGATATGGAAGGTCACTATATAATGATAAAAGGTTCAATCCATCAACAAGAAATATCCATACTAAACATATATGCATCCAACATAGAAGCACCAACTTTCATAAAGCAGCATCTAGGTAAACTTTAAAAAGATATTGACTCTGACACTATCATAGTTGGGGACTTAAATACCCCATTCACAACCGTAGACAGATCATCAAGACAAAAAATCAACTAGGAGCTCCAGAACCTCAATGTGATGTTTGACCAAATTAATTTAATTGATATCTACAGAACACTCTACCCAACAACCACAGAATATACGTTATACTCATCACCACATGGAACACACTCTAAGATTGACCACATCATTGGCTACAAATCAAGCAAAAACTAATTTCATAAGATTGAAATTCTGCCGTGCACCTTCTCAGACCACAGTGGAAAAAAATTAATATCAACACCAACAAAGTTTCCCCAAAACCCACAAAGACATGGTCACTAAACAGCATGATGCTACACAACTCCTGGGTCAACATGGAAATCAAAACAGAGATTATAAGATACCTGGAAACAAATGAAAACAAAGAAACATCTTACCAAAACCTCTGGGATACCATGAAAACAGTACTAAGAGAGGATCTCACATCTCTATGAACACACTGAAGAAAATGGAAAGATTACAATTTAATAGCCTAACAGATCACCTAAGGGAGTTGGAAAAGCAAGACCACTAAAACCCTAACTTTAGCAGAAGAATTCAGATCACCAAAATAAAAGCCCAAATTTAGGATATAGAAGACAAAAGGACAATGTAAAAAATGAACAAAACAAAAAGCTGGTTCTTTGAAAGGATAAACAAAATTGATGGTCCCCTAGTTAGACTGACCAAGAAAAAGCCCAAATAAACATAATCAGAAATACAAAAGATCAAGTCACAAGTGACCCCAAAGAAATACAAAAGGTTATCAGAGACTACAATGTACATTTATATGGAAACAAACTTGAAAACCTAAAGGAAGTGGAGGACTTTCTGACATCACACAACCTCCCCAAGTTGAAACAAGAAGAAATC
>CAUYQG010171383.1:0-11757 GCA_963574415.1 Tarsius wallacei | reverse complement strand
CAGAAACTTACCCAAATCCTCTCTTTTTGAAGTTATCCGTTTACAACCCCTACTAGCTCTGCATTTCCTGGAGACCATTTGTTCTTTGAAAATCTGATTTTGCTGAGTACAACCTTGTGAATTCCAAAGAAAATGTGTAATCGCTCAACACGACCCCACTCCCTTACCTAAACTTAGGTATAAGACCCTCGCCTCTCTCCCCGGGGTGCTCAGCCTTAGAGCATTAGCTCGCTGAGTCTGTGCCGGCACAAATAAATATGCTACTTCCTAAAACAGCCTCGGTGTCACGGCCTCTCTGTGTTCCCGCTACAAAAGCAGAGGGTTTCATTTTAGAAACTATTAGATAATACGGTTCCAAAGGCAATTATTTTCCCGCCCTTTACATACAAACACTGATGGGCTAGTTACAAGTTACCTGATCCTCAGGTCAGTTCCCTAAAGGTGTCTCCTAAAGAGATGCTTAGCTCTATCTGGATTCTTGTGACCTAAAGAAATCAAGCTGGTTGCAGTTACTGTGGGGCAAGTGCTCATCTGATCCCGATGTGTCAGGTTCCTTCTGCAGCCTAGGGATCACTGGATGAGTTTTCAGGACTGAGGTATAGGGTCAGTCAGCTTTCTATAAAGGGCCAGACGGTCAATATTTTAGGCTCTGGGGCTACCTGTGTCTCTGCCATGCAGTCTTCTCCATTTCCTCCCTCCTGCACCTTCTTCTCCTCTTCCTCTTCTCCCTCCTTTCTCCACCCCGCCTGCCTCTCTTCTTTCTCCTCCTCTTCCTCCCCTCCTCATCCTTTTCCTCTCCCACCTGCTCCTCCTCTTCCTCTTCCTGCTCCTTTACCTTCTCCTCTCCCTCTCCTCCTCCTCTGCCATTCAGTTTTTGCACAGAAAACAGTTATCCACAGGTAGGAGATGCCTGGCTACACAGGTGAGGGAGGTGAGAGAGCTGTGCTCTATTTCCCATATGCAGGTGCTCAACTCATCCCTGTTCCAACCCACTCCATTCACACAGCCCTCTTCTTTTTCTTCTTCATCTTCAGGAGTTGGGCTTCGATGGCTCCTCCGGGACTGCAGGCCCCTCTTCATAAGCTCTAGGTGTCACCTTGCCCCCTATCTTGGACATTTCTGTGTGCTGATGGTTCTCTTTCTATTCTCTTCTCTGATGTGTCATATGCATTTTCTTTTCTACCTACTATCATCTAACAGGGTCTCAGGAAGGAGAGGAGGAAATACACAGGTCAACAGTTTTAGTGCTGATCACAAACTCAGTCATGTCTTCACTCCAGTGAACTTCAGTGAGGTGGCTTGCTCTTGGCTCAGGGCATTTTGTGCTGTTTCCCAGTCCCCTCCCAGGGCAGCATGAAACTGCTCTGTTTCTGCATCACTGCAGATGTTTATACATATATTACCACCTTCCCCCCTCCCTTCTAATGACCATGGGCACATGTTTATCTGGTCGTGTGACGTAGAGGGAAGCATGTCAGCCATGGCCTTTGAGCCATGGATAAGAAAAATTCAATTCTCTGAATCTTTAGCTCACCTGATGGAGAAAATTGGGTCTCAGACATTGAAATGCAGAGTACACACTGAGCTTAGCATCTACAGATGGCTGAACGCCCTCCATCCCAAAAGTTATGTACTGTGGGATCCTGTGGATGTGCCTTTATTTGGAACAAAGGGTCTTTGCAGATGTAATTAAGAAAGGATCTGCAGATGAGATCACGCCATATTAGAGTGGGCCCTAAATCCAATGACAAATGTTCTTAGAAGAGAAGAGAAGAGAAGAGACGGGGAGAAGACACAGAGGAGAAGGTGACCTGATGGCAGAGGTAGAGATGGGAGTGGTGTGTCTTCAGGCCCCAAGCACCGAGGATGGCCAGCAGTGCCCAGAGACAAACACAAATTAAAAAGTGTGTTGTCAATGGCACAGTCTATCCCCAGCCCCTACTGAAATCCAGTGTCCTAATCCCCACACTCCCCCTCTTTCCTTCTCTAGTTTCGGAATGTAGATGGGCCCTGGAGAGCGGTGGTGCCCATAGAACACCCTTCTGGTCGTATCCCATGTGACATCATTCCAGTAAGAGGCAAGAGAAGGGCTAGTGCTCACCTGGACAATCTGGATCTTGGTGGATGAATTTTGAAAGCATTCTTCTGTAAGGAATAAGCAGATGGCATCAATAGCCTTGTGGATCTGATTTAGAAAGCTTTTGTCAGGCTGGAGGAAATCCTTGATGAACTTATCTAGAAGATGACCTGGGGTTGTGAAGAGTGGTGCAGGCTGGGGAAAGGCAGAAGACCTTTAGCACTGAGCAGCTCCTCCCTGACCACAGGAGGCTTCCATTCCTGCCTCCTCTGGGCTCTCTGCCCTGCCTTTCCCCCCATCTAGCCCTTGGGACCAGCACCTCCCATCCTTGTTCCTTACACCGACCCCAATAACATATCTGAGAGTTTTGGGTGATCCCTAGAAACAAAAACTCGCCTAGCTGGCCCTCCTCCTCCCTGAGAGAGTTCTGGATCTCTCCAGACAGGTAACTGTGTTATCCTTCTGGATGGGGCATTACCTGGGAACAGCTGGTTCTCTTTTCCTTTCTCTACTCCTTGGTCCTTCCTTAGTTTCCCGTTTACTGTGGGTTTACAGATTTCTCATGGTCACAGCCATTCCTTTTTAAAGGTCATATCAGCTTTTGTCAAACACGCTGACACAGATGTATTCATTTCCAGGGCTGCATGCCAAGTTATCACAAGTGGGTGGCTTACAACAACAGAAGTTTATTTTCTTGCTCTCCTGGAAGTCAGGTATTCAAGGCCAAGGTGTGGACAGGGCCATGCTCCCTCTGGAGTAGATGCTGGAAGTGTCTGGAGTGGGGAGATTCCGTGCTACCCAGATTGGACCAATGCAGTGACAAGCATCCTTGGGACAGGCAGGCAGGCAGTCAGAGTTGGAAAAGGGGTTGGGAGACAGAAGTAGAGGGCCTTGGAAGAGGCTGTGGCTTTGGAGACAGAGGGAGGGACCACCAACCAAGGAATCTGGGTGGCCTGGAGAAGCTTGAAAAGCCAAGGGAACATGGACTCCTAAGAGCCCTGGACACCTGAGGTCAGCCTAGGGAGACCAGTTTCAGAATCCTTACCTCCAGAGCTCTTAGATGATGAGTTCATGTTGCTTCAAGTCACGAATCTTGGGGAATTTTTTTTAGCAGCAGTAAGGGGAAATGACCTAAATTGTGTCAACAGCTGTAGAGAGACACTTGGCCTCATATTTCTGGAAACAGAGGTTGATGGAGGTAGCAAAACAAAAATAGCCAAGTGGAAAACAAAAGATTGTGTAGGTATGGCAGGGAGGGGGTTGGTAGCAGTTAAAAATATTCCTTTTGAAAATCAATCGACAAGCTCTGAAAACCCACCAGACCAGTTTTGTTTGAGAAAAACCAAAAATTAGCTGGGCATGGTAGTGCATGCCTGTAATTCCAGCTACTTGGAAGGCTGAGGCAGAAGGATCGCCAGAGCCCAGCAGGCCGAGGCTGCGGTGGCCGGGAGCGGGCACTACACTCCAGTCTGGGCGAGAGTGAGACTCCAACTCAAAAAAAAAAAAAAAAAAGAGTAAAACCAAATAGCCAAGGACTGATGGCTTTCATGGAAATGCAAAAAGGTAACTAATTCACAGACTTATCCAAAACCCCTCTTTTGAAGTTGACAGTTTACACCCTGCATTTCCTGGAGACCATTTGTTCTTTGAAAGATCTGATTTTGCTGAGTACAACCTCGTAAATTCCAAAGAAAATGTGTAATCGCTCAACATGACCCCCCTCCCTTACCTAAACACAGGTGTAAGACCCCTCTTCTCCTGTTCTGGGGGGCTCGACCTGGAAGCGTTAGCCCATTGAGCCTGCCGGCGTAATAAAGTTGCCACTTCCTAAAATAGTCTTGGTGTCATGGCCTCTCTGTCTTCCCGCTACATAGGAGAGGCATGGAACCAAATGCTCCATGTGCCCTTGGGTTGCCAAAGGATGTCTTAGGAAGGACATTCTTGGGATGCTTGTCAAACTGAAAAAAAAATGTAGTCACAATAATATATGAATCCTAATCCCCTGAACTTGACAATTGTCAATGGGAAATAGTTAAGATGCAGCCATTAGGGTGGGCCTGGTTCAATATAACTGTTGTTCTTATAAGAGGAGGCGAGGAGACAGACATACATGGAGGAAGACTGTGTGGAGACACAGGGGGAAGCCACAAGCCAGGGACTGCCAGCAAACGCCGGAAGCTGAAGCAGCAGGGAAGGATCCTCCCCAGAGCCGAAGAGAGAGCACGGCCCTGCCCACACCTGATTCTGGACTTGTAACATCCAGATGAGGGTGAGGATGTGTTTCTGTTGTTTTAAACCAACTTGTGGTACTTTGTGACAGCGGTCACAGGAGACTAATGCTTGGTACTCTCGAGGGAGACTCAGGCTGGGTGTCGGGGCCCCTCCCTGCAGCATGAGAGACTGTGTGTGTAAAACCCTCTCACCAGCACATCCCAAGATGGCAACGGCAGCTCGTTGCTCAGGCTGAGAGAGAACAGCCAGTTCTGAGCTTCTTCTTTCAGCAGTGTCCAGCATTGCTCATCTCCACTGAATTTATTGGTTGGGTCAGTTGGATCCAAGATCATAGGCCTGTGTATTTCATTAGATTACAAAGATCAGCTGAGCTGCTTGTGGGAGAAGAAATCAGTTTTGGGGAAAGAGGTCTCAGGGAGAGTCTGGTGACTTGGATCTGGATTCCTGTAACTCTCCACGCTGCCAAGGGCCTTTGTCCATGACATGTACCCCTCTGGCCCTGCATTTTCTGCTTTACAGGGATGCTCATTAATAAAATAACAAGGTCACCTCCTCTTCCTGCCAATCCATGTTCCTCGCTTAATCCCTTCTTTTTGTAAGGGGTTGGGAATGTGAAAAGTGTCAGCCGGCCTCCCCTCCCCCAAGCAGACCCCTCTGCCTCCCACCTCAGTGGCCACTGTTTTGTTGGGACACCACTGGCTGGACAGGACAGTACTGAGACCTCATTCCCAGGGGGAACCACCTGGTGTTCAGATGAAGGGGTGCATGGACAGGGCGTGGGGAGCTTGGCACCTTTCTGATTGGAGCTGGTTCAGCAGGATGTTGCGGACGGTCTCATCCTCAAAGTTGAAGTAGACCGTCCAGTAGATGCACAGCTGGTCCTTCTGCTTGATCAGCTCTAGAACGGTTCTGATACCCTCAGAGATGTCAAAGTCTTCTTCTCCACATCCCTGTTCCCAAGTGTACACTGTGAGCAACTCCAGGGCATATGGAGGCAGCCAGGATAACTCGGGCCGTTTCCTCTGGCACTGTAAGAGAAGACAGAGTCAGCAGCGAATTTGGGGATTTTTGCATGTCTGAGGTCTGAAATCAAAAATTCAGAAGTCTGCAGGAAGTCACTGTCCCCCACCAGAAGGCCTAAAGTCAGTGAACTGACAACACCAAGAGTTGACAAAGATGTGGAGCACCTGAGATGGAGCAGGTCCCCCCTTAGGGGCCAGTGGGGCTCCCAAACATGGACATTGAGGGGAATCCTGAGTTCTTTCAAGGGAAATTCCAGGCACTCTGCTTGCCTTGAAAAGTGAATGAGCAACTTGACAAGCAAAAAGATAATAATAACTTAAAATAATAGCCAAGGAAGTGAGAGTCAGGAGACGTGTTGTTCCCTATAGAAACTACAGATGGCAACTTAACATATTGAGTTATTTCCAGAAATCCAGACTCCTGCCAAATGGATCTGCTGGTGCGTAGAACTCAGATAGGGGGAAGCAGAGGCCTGAGCTCTGACCACCATTCTTGGCTTTCAATTTTGCCCTGAGGGACGTGGAGGAGGTCATGCCCACAGCCAGAGCTCACAATCTCTTCTGCAGACTCCAAATTTTTAGATGCAGCTTCATCTCCTTAACCAACTGCAACTCAGAAATTATTTGAATCCACCTGTGGCCTGTGACCCCTTAGAGACGTAACACCTTTTTTGGTCAAGCCAATGCAGCCTCCAGGTGCTGATGTATGACTTTGCCTGGGGACTCTGCCTCCCATCTTTAAACACCCATACCTGTACGCCAACTGAGAGCTCGATTCTTAAGCATGAGCTGACCGATTCCCCTTGCTTGGAGCCCTGCAAAACGTGCCTCACTTTCTCTCACTGCAAATTCCGATGTCCGTGTTTGGCTTTGATCGGCCTGGTGAGCGGACCCCAGTTTGGTTCAGTAACACACTAAAGCACACACCTTGCTGATGGGAGTGTAATTTAGTATGAACATTTTGGAAAATGGTTTGATAATATTTACTACAGTTAAAACAAGTAACTCGCATATATATATTTTATATATTTGTACATGTGTACATACATGACGCTCATCTTCATGTACTGTGTAACCCAGCAATTCTACTACTGTACATTTACTCAAGAGAAAGGAGTGCTCAAGGTCACAGAAAGGCATGTAGAAGAGTATCCATGGTCACCTCATTCGTAAGAGCCCAGTTTGGAAATGACCCCAAAATCCCTCTAAAGTAGAATGGATAATGGGTGGTGTGTGAATACAATGGAATACGCCAAAACAATGAAAAACTAAAATCACATGCAACAACATGAATAAATATATTAGACATATAAAGGAGGGACCCCCTGCAACAAAAACTGAATTATCTTTGGGAGAGCAGGCCCCTTGTGGTATAGGCTTCCTTCACGAAGGAAGTGTTCTAGGAACCCATCAGTATCAGTGTACCAGCTAGTGTTGTAGTAAGAGGTTGTATTCGTTTTCAGTGAATTTCTTTTTGGAGAGTCTTTCAGTGTGTTTGCCCACTTCATGATGGGTGATTTATGAGCACACTCGCCCACACTGTGTGAGTGTTCAGCAAAAATGGCATGATCTGCAGCCCTACCCGCCTTATTCATCCAATCTCATGCTGAGCTCCTTTTTTTTTTTTTGAGTCAGGTCTCACTCTGTCACCCAGGCTGGAGTGCAGTGGCACGCTCACAGCCACTGCAGCCTTGACCTACTGGGCTCAGATGATCCTTCCACCTCTGCCGTCCAAGTAGCTGAAACTACAGTAGCTGAAACTACAGATGCGTGCCACCGCACCCAGATAAAGAGCTTCTTTTTTGTGTGTCTCCAGATGAAAAAAGTTCTCAAAGGGAAACATTTTTGATACAGAAGAGATGAAACAAAACACGGTAGAAGCACTAAAAGGCATCAGCATTGGCAAATTCAAAAACTGCTTTGAGCAGTGGAAGAAGCATCTCAATAGGTGTATTGCATCAGAGTACTTTGAGGTGGCTGAAGTTTAAACATGTAAGAATAAATACACAATTTTTTATAAGTAAATTCTGTTTTTTGGGGGGAGGTCCCACCTCGTAATGTGGACAAGAGAAGGCAGACACAATGTGAGCCCATTTACATCGCTTAAAAACAAGCAAAACTAATCTGCAGTAACAGTTGTTAGAATAGGGGTATGTTCTGTGGGGCTTCTTTGAGGGCAAGGGGCTTGGGACACCTTCTGGAGTGCAGGAAACATTCTCTGTCTTGATATGGGTGTTGCTGATAAGGATATAAACAATGCATTGAGCTGCACACCTCAGATTGCTACACTTTACTGGAAGTCAGTTATCTCAACTAAGAGAAGATGAATGACAATGATATATACGCACCATTGGAACATTACCTGTTGATACCAGTGCTTTACCAAGAGGATCAAATCCTTCAGTTTTCTGGGGAGATTGCTAAAGAACTTCTGCTGGAGTTCGGTGAAGCAGACGGCAAACTCACCGGGGCTGGCTTTTGTCTTAATCAAGGACCTTTTGAGATCTCGGTAGACCTGGGGGCTGGGATTCTCACCAGGGCCTGATGTGAAAGAGTAACAGAAATTTGGGGATTTACATAACTTGGTCCCAGAGAATTTTCATAACCTGGTCTCAGAGACTCAGTGTTGCTCAACAATGAAGCTCAGCTTTAGACTGAGAGCACATGGCCATTGCTTCATCTGTTAGAGCACTGGTGCTTATTTATATAAAATGTAATAGGGAAGGTTGGCTTGGTCAACCAGATAATAAAATTGGTCTAAAATGGCCATCGTGATAAAGGTCTGATGTTTACCCAAGACAAGATCAGAAAAACCAAAGGGAGGGGTGAGAAAAGTGATACTCCAAACTATTAAGAAAACAGTGGGTTTGAAGCAGGGTAGTTAGTGTAGGTTACACATAGACAGATAAATAACCTACAGGCAGTTTTCAGTTTTTAGTAAGGAAGCATCCAGACATCTTCATCTGCTGGTTGAACTGCTCTGAGGGCTGGAATGTGGATTCAATGTGGACTCCCAGTCAACCCCAACCCTTGTGCTCACCAAAGGATAACGCCATCAAGGTGGTTCCTGGCAGGAATCAAAAGCTATAGAAATGTAAATCAGGCCATCTTTTAGCTCTTAGTTACCAAGTCTTGCAAGTCAGCCTATGGAATGCCAAATTCATGTTCTGAAAAAACCTAGCCCTCTCATCTATCAGAGGCAGAGAAATAACAATTGCTCCATGGCTCCTATTCTCTGCCCTCTTTAGAACATCAATTATTATGAAAATAATCTACCTTTTAGTCAAAAGCAAAAGCTTGATATGTCTCTTTTGAGAGACTTGCCCATGCCAGTTTTCTTTCTGGCATAACCCTCCTTCTTTCCCTTTTGTACTTTTGCTAATAAACCCATTTTAAAAACTTTGCTGGCCACTCTGAAATTCATTTCATTGTTGCAAAAAAGAGCCCATGAGTTTTAAGCCACACCCCAACTAACAACAGATTTTTCAAACAATTTGTGGCATTGACACAGTTGGCATACACCTGGAAGAAAACAAAGTTGACATATCACATACAATCTATTTTGCTACTGAGTCCATTCAGTATTTATTCTGTTTCAGAGCATCAGGGTACAGGGACTTTGAGAAGGCAGACAAGAAAGGAGCAGGGCCTGGAGGACTGGGGATTAAGGCCAGTTATATCAAGGGGTTTCCTTGCTTGCTAGCTGAATTTCACTGTTTAAAAACACATTTAGATCAAAGAAACCAGGAGAAAGTAGCCAGCTTGTTCCTTTCTTAGATCCCCCCCAACAAATATATACTGACCCCTTATGCATGATTCTAGGCATGCATTGAATCCTCCTCTGTCATGATAATAATATAGCTAACATTTATTGAGTACTTATTCTATGCAAGGCATTGCTTAAGCCTTTTATGTAAAGTGAAACATGAGAGCCTCAAAAAACTCTTATGTGGCCAGGACAATCACAACTGCTAATTTACAGATGAGGAAATGGAGACACCAGGAAATCAAGTAATCAGCTACTTCCTGCTTTGTGGCAAAGGCCCTGTAAGGGGTGTTAGTAGCATCCAGCAGTGGAAAGAAATGCAGAGTTAAAGAGAAACTGCCTGTTCCTCGTGTAACAAGTAGGCCAGATTAGTTAAGATAATATTTAATTAAAAAAAAGAAAAAAACAAAAACACAATTAATGAATACTCCCACCCCTCCCCATAGGTTGCTTTTCTCAGAAAGCAGCCCTAAGTTGTCCTTGTAGAAAAGGGATCTTAGTTTGCAATGTGAAGCTCTACCACCATCCAGTGGTGGCTTCTGGTTACCACATATGAAGAAGAGCATATTTCTCATTCTCACACCATCCTTGCATGACGGTTTGAACCTAGTGGAAGTTGTTCTGGTCTCATCTCCAACCACAGCATTTTGAACAAGAGTACACAGTATGTCCTATAAGAATTCTGAGCCATATGTGTCTCTCCATCTAGACCCTAGTCCTTGTATGAGGCAGGCCCACACTCACAACCTTGATAGTCCCAATGGCATTGGAAGCTAGTCTCCAGACTGATTGCACAGTTGGCAAGCATGGGTAAGTAGTGGGGCCAGGATAAGACTCAGGGCTGCTAACTTCTCAAACTAGTACATTTTTCTCAGAACCAGGGCTTCTTTCTGTGAATGAGAGTCATTAGGGTTTGTGTATGTCTCCATCTTGTCAGACAATGGTTGGGCTAATTGCTCTTGTAACCCATAAATTCCTTAAAACTATAGGCAATGGAAGGCACCCCGGCCTGGACTTAGAAGACTTGGACTTTTGTTCTAGTTCTGTAAGTGACTGGCTGGGTGGAATTCTTTCTTTCTGTTTCCTCATTTGTTTGGTGGGAGATTGAATTTCAGTTCTGGAATTCTTTAAGTGTAATGATGTGTGTATCTGAGCTATCCATCCATCTACCCATCCTCCTATGCACCGATACATTTAAGGAACCATGCAACCATCCAATTTTCATCCATTCATTTATCCATCATGATTCATTCATCCATCCTACAACTATTATTGATAATGAACATTGAACTAGGGTCTGGAAAAGAACAAGATACACATGGTACCTGTCTTCATGGACCTTTCAGTTTAGAAGAAAAGAAAGTTTAACAAATTATTTCCACAAATCTCCTGATCTAGAAAGCATAGATTTCTACTGGATCATGTAGGAGGTGGCTCTAACCCAGATGTGAGGAACCAGAGGACATAAATGATGAGTTGGAGTTATCTAACAATGATAGATTGGGGGAAAGAACAGTATGGGCCAAAGTCTCAGATTGAAAAAGCATGGTGGGTTTGAGGAGGTCTGTGAAGGTCAGAGTGGCTGGTGCATAGAGAGTTAGATGGTGATGAGTGGTTTGGCTAAAGAGGTAAGTAAACGCAGTGAAAAGCCATGAGATGGTTTAACACAAGGTATGCAAGAAAATCATACTTGTGCTTGGAAAAAGAGCATCCAGCTGCAATAAGAGTGAGAAAGAAGGCAGGGAGACAGTTAGGAGGTCATTGCCATATCCCTGATGGTGGCCTTGACCGGGGAAGTGGCACTGGGGAGAGAAACGAAGCAGATTTAAGAGCAAGTGAGGTGGAATAGGCATGGACGAGGTGATGGGGAGTCAGAGATAAAACCCTGGCTTAGGTGACAGACAGAAGACGTGGGAGGAGGGCAGGTCTTGGAGAAATAGGAGCTTGTTTTGAGGCACCCCTCAGCTCTAGTAGACAGTCATCTATGAAAGGTTGTTGCCTTGATGGGAGCAGGCTTCAAAAGCTTGTTCTAGCTGGACTTTCCCCAGATGTTTGCCTCATCCTCTTCCTCTAACCAACATTGACTTTAATTGAAACCCTCAGGTGTGGTCTGTGGACCATCATCATCATCATGGAACTGGTTAGAAATATGGAATACTGGCCATACATGGTAGCTCATGCTTATAATCCCAGCACTTTGGGAGGCTGAGGTGGAAGGACTGCTTGAGCCTAAGAGTTCAACACTAGCCCGGGCAACATAGCAAGACCCCCAGTTCTACAAAAAGTAAAAATACAAAAATGAGCCAGGCATGATGGCTCACATCTATAATCCCAGCATTTTGGGAGGCTGACACAAGAGGATTGTTTGTGGACAGGAGCTTTAAGACAAACCTGGGCAACAAAGTAAGATCTCTGTCTTGCTGGGCTCAGTGGCTTAGCCTGTAATCCCGCGCTTTGGGAGGCTGAGGTGAGTGGATTGCCTGAGTCCGCAGGTTCGAGACCCACCTGGGCAACTTGGTGAGACCTCATCTCTACAATAAATCAAAAAATTAGCCAGGTGTGGTAGCACGCGCCTGTAGTTCCAGCTACTTGGAAGGCTGAGGCGGAAGGATCGCCAGAGCCCAGCAGGTCGAGGCTGCGGTGGCTGGGAGCAGCCGCTG
>CAUYQG010171382.1:0-12319 GCA_963574415.1 Tarsius wallacei | reverse complement strand
AAAAGGCAAGCTATCAGAAAAGAACGTTGTTGGTGGGATTAAGATTTCTGACTTAGTGATTTGGTTATTGATATGATTTCTGGTTAGCCTTAGAAGGAAAGATTGAGGTGGAGTAAAGGCAAAAAAAAAAAAAAAAAAAATAAAAGAATTTCAGGCCAAAATAATAAAAGCCAGGATATTGGAAACACTTTTAAATCGTCTAGGACAAAAACAATAATCATAAAATTGGATGCTGTAAACCTGACATATGCCTCTTTGTAAAAGGTCATCTGTATTGTTTTTCATAACAAGGCAAAGGAGAGAATAACTTTAAAGAGATATATTTTATTTTTAAATGCAAAAAGAATGGTAAAATGATCAGAACAGGAAGACACTAGTTCTATAACCTGATTCTAAGGTACATAAGACATTAAAGAAAAAAACAGTAACTTAAAGGTGTGCATGAAAAGTGGTCAAATCTAGTTAAGACCAGGAAGTAAAGTATGTATCTGAAGAAAAGTTTAAAAATGTTAGAGAATGTACTCATAAAAAGCAGAAACATTACAGGACACATAGGAAAGAGGTTGCTGAGAGAGGTGAGGAATAAGGGGTTCTGTTACAAGAAATCAAACCTCTACAGAACACGAAAGACCATTAACACATTGCTGTCTTTATCCTGTTTTGGAGGAGGATGGGTGCTTGATTCTTAGATGATTCTATTCAGATGGAATAATTTCATTTTTCTCACAAGGAATCCCAATAAATCTGCCTAATTATGATATGAGGGAATATTATAAATTAACCCTGCTAAAGTTAAATTCATCATTGCAGGTAGATATCCAGCATATTTAAATGGCTTTTCATTAATACACCTTTATCATCAAATTAGTTCATTCTGTACTCATAATGTATGCTTCCTTTGTTGTTAATCTGGGAAGACACCCAGGAAGAATTCCTTTCTGCTTGAACAGTATTTCAAATAATTATAACATCTCATGAGTTGTACTAGATGAACTCCATTATTTGCTTTAATACTTGTAATACCTTTTTCTTTTTAACTTAGGTACTATGAAAATCACCATTTCGAGACTTTTGGAGATGAAATATGTGCCCCAAATCAGCATCTAATCAACATCTAGGACACAGCTGGGATTTGAATCTATGCATTCTGGCTCTACCCCTAGACACCTTCATATTATCAATGTGGAACTTGACTGTCTATGGTTTATTGTGCTTAAACACATTTTTAAAGTGAAGAAAAAATGGATTATTAAACCCCAATTCCTGTTTTAAAGAGAAAGTTGAGATAGTTTGTAATTGGTCAGGTGAGTCTGTAAGTACTTACTGAGGATGAGTGTAGCATACGGTAATGGACAAGCACATAGACTCCTCAGTTAGGCAGAAAACATAATAGATGTATGATGTTGGATTATTCTTAGACCTTTCTGTGCACTAGTTTTCCTACTTTAAAATAATAAAAACAGATAAATTCATTCCTGACTTTTAAGCTTGTGAGTATTCTATTATTTAATGTACATAAAGCACTTAGGACAGCACTTGGTTCATCAGAAATCATCATATGTCAGTCTTTATCATACACGACTGAGAATATTAATTTTAAAAATGTGAGAATAGGTACAATCTTTACTTCATAAATAAATAAATATACTAGAATTCAGAATTCAAAGAGTTTTTTTTTTTTCTTCTCAAGTTGTGTAAGGCTAATTTTTTTTTTTAATTTAAGATTTGGCACAAGCTGAAATCTGTAAAGATAAAAATTTTATTCTTAAGCTTCTTCATTAGGAAGGAGGAGAAGCACTGGCTGTCTTTTTGTACTTTCAACTGGAAGCCCTTCTAGATGGTAGAACAGTGTCATCTAGTGAGAACTTTAGGTGAGAAAATTTTCTGAACTAAAATAACATGCTTAGACAGTTCTATTTGCAGAATTCCAGTTTCTAGAATTTTAAAATGAAATCCATTTTAATTCAAGTAGCATGTAAGTAAGAGTGGATGTTTTAGGTAAATTAATTATAACAAAAAAAAGATGCAAAGATTCAGAAAGTCAAGACAAACCTTACTGACTGCCATAAATAGAATATTAGTAGTCCTCATCACAGTTTTGAAAATACCGCACTTAAAGACTTGCTTCTTTGTTTTTGGAGGTGTGGGGGTGGTGTGTTTTTGTTGTTATGTGTCTTTGATTGCCTTTGAGGATGCAAACAACCCCTGGGAAAGTCAAATAGTGATTCTACTGTCAGTTTAAGTTCACTTGGGCCAGTGTTGATTGACAACAATTTAAAAACGAAACCCTGTTGGGATGCTACAGAATAGACAGATCCTGATTGTGGGCAATATCTGTTTTGGAAGTGGTGGCAGGTTTTACAAATGGATGGTGAACGGGTTATCAAAGCTTTACTCTTCCTGTTTAAATGCATCTTTAGCAACTGAAGATGCCTCTATCCTCAGGATATGTGCCTTTTAGAAATAGCTTTTGACTTTTGACAGTATTTTCTGAAATTTAACCCTTCCCACTTTGAGAATGTCAATATGTTTTAGACAAAATACTTTGAAACAAAAAGGTAGGACAGATAATTTCTCATAATTTTTAAAAGTGTTTAGAGTTGAATTTTCACATCATGATTAAAAATCCCTGAGAAAGTAAACTGATAGCAACTTAGGAGGCAAAGGCTCATTGTCAGCAGTTACTAATACACAAAGGGGAACGCAGTTTCTTCTTGTTATCAGAATTATGTTTCTTCCATATAATAACAATTAGATGACATTGTTTTTGTGTTAAGTTTGAGAGGAGATCCTACGTCGAACACTTTTTTTTTTGAGATATTAACATTTCTCACTGTTATTACTGCATTTCTTATATTTGTATGAGGTGACTCAGTTTCCAGTATAAGCTTTCTTAGTCTACACTAGACTCTTAAACATTCATCACATATTGGAGCATTATTGTAACTGAATAAAATGAGCCAAGACATTTATAAATCTTTGATTCTAATAATAAACAAAAATGATCACCAAAACTCAAAATACTACATCAGTTAATGAATAATTCAATTGAGCTTATTAATGAAGTCATTTTTAGCATGTTACTTAGACTTAATACAATCTGATTTTAAATGAGGTTAAAAGTTTATGTCAAAGATTTATAAAGGCATGTTGACCTTCTAATCTGGATCTTCAGCTAAAATTGAATGTAGTAAATTTTAATTCTTAGTTAGAAACCTTTAGGAGGTTGCAATTTTTAAATAAAGTTAAATATATTATTTTTCTATTTAGAATTAACAGCATTTGTTATTCATGAACATTTGAACATAATTTTTAATTCCAATGCAATTAAGTCCTCCCTTAACACTGACATATTTTCTCATTTGCCTTAACAATAATTTAATTTTTCATGATTACAGCATCAATTTTAAAAAATAAACCCCACAGAGACAGTATTATTGCCACAATCTGCTTAAGGCACTCACACTGTGCCTTTTATGCATTTATCCAGTCAGCATCATCCCGAGACTCACAGACCATGGTCTGGGGGTTGGGGACTCCTCATCTAAAGTACTGATTTCTATAGCCGGGCTCGGTGGCTCAACCTGTAATCCCGCGCCTTGGGAGGCTGAGATAAGTGGATTGCCTGAGCCCGCGGGTTTGAGACCCACCTGGGCAACTTGGCGCTACCTCATCTCTACAACAAATCAAAAATCAGCCGGGCGTGGTAGCGCCTGCCTGTAGTTCCAGCTACTTGGAAGGCTGAGGCGGAAGGATCGCTGGAGCCCAGCAGTTCGAGGCTGCGGTGGCCGGGAGCGGCCACTGCACTCCAGTCTGGGCGACCGAGTGAGACTCCAACTCAAAAAATAAGTAAATAAATAAAAAAGTACTGATTTCTCCATTCCTCTCCTTTTGTAATGCTGTCCTCCACTATCTCAGTCATCTGCACCTATGGTCATACCTAAGTATCATCATTAGCAATGACTGCAACTCTTCCATTATGTAGTCTTCAAGTTATATACTCTCCATCTACCAATCTTCTCCAATTTCCCTAATTTGTAGTTTCGATTACCCCAACTCCAATTCACTGTTCCTAACATTCTGCTGTATCTCTGCATTTCAGTTTTTCAGCCTCTCCCATTATTGAGATTAGATACTATTGGCCATATAATCATTCCATTTCATGAACCCTTCCATGAACCCATAGTACTCTTAATATTTTCTTGACATTTGTCATATTAACCTGGTAAAATCTCAGCCTGCTTTCATCCAAATCTTTAGCAAGGGCATGCCTGCTAAGCAATCTTACCACATTTTGTAGTTATACTATTCTACATAACTTTTATTTCTTCTCTTTTTTCAAGCATTCAGTTTTTATTCAGATTTAGTTGCTTATTCCCATCCCCCCCAAAAAATCACAGAGGTTATCTACAAACTCTTAGCACAAAATTAGAACACATATTTCATTCCTTCCTCCTAGATGAGCTGAACTTCTCCATAATCTAATGAATTCAATCTTGTTTTCTATCTAATGTTGTCATTCCAGCAATTTTTACTAAATCATTCTCTTACTATAAAATTACTGTGTAATAGATTTCAACTTAAATTTAAAAAAGAAAACCCACATTTCTGTTGTCATGCTATTTTTTTCTTTCCCCTTTCAGAAAAATTCACAAAGAAGTTGTCTATATTCACTATCCAATTTTTATTCTCTATTTGTGTTTCTTCTTCTGATCCATTCAGGTTTTCAGTTCTATCACTCACTTAAACATCTTTTATCTAAGCTGCCAATAATGTTTTCCTCATTCCTGACATTTCAACACCACAGGATACAGCTGATTACTTCTTTCCATATCTTCACTTGACTTTTAGGATCGAACAAATCATTTTTCTATTATTTAAAAGGATTGTTTTTCTCTGCTTCAAAGTCTCCTTCTCATCTACTTGTCCTCTAAACTATGTAGTGCTCAATCATGGGTCCATTCTATTCTTTTTTTTTTTTTTTGAGTTGGATTCTCACTGTCGCCCAGACTGGAGTGCAGTGGCACGCTCTCGGCCACCGCGGCCTCCACCAACTGAGCTCCTGCGATCCTTCCACCTCACCCTTCCAAGCAGCTGGAACTACAGGTGCGCGCTACCACGCCTGGTTAACATTCTATTCTTTATCCACTCAGTAGATGATCTAATTCATCCTCAAAATCTTGGGACATGGGTAACCTCCAAATGTGTTTCTTTATTCTAGCCCTCTTCCCTGAATCGCCTGCCAATTCAAATTTTCCATGTGGCTGTCTAATAGTCATTTCATTTTAAAGTGAGTTCTAGTCAAACTCATTTTTCTATCCCTAATATTTTCTTCCAGATCAATTTTATATCATAAGGCAGCAGTTTTATGTTTTTTAGTTGCTCAGACCCTAAAACCTTAGAGTTTTCTTTGACACTCATAATCTACACGAATCAGTCAAATCATATATGGTTCTCACTTGGGTTCTATGATGATTTCAATGAATTCTCATCCCTTGAACTGCTAACTTTCCAATCCAACTTGTCATCCACTTTTTAACTGTTTCCTATTGCTGCCACAGCAAATACCATAAACCTGTGAGCTTCAAGTAACAAACTTTTACTATTTTAAAGTTCTAGAGGTCAAAAGTCCTAAAATCATAATGTTGGCAGGGCCTTCTGTGCTGCTTCTGGAGGCTCAAAGGAAGAATCCCTCTTCTTGCCTTTTCCAACTTCTAGAAGCTGCCTATATTCCTTGGCTTGTAGATCCCTCTTCTACCTTCAAAGTCATCATCACAGCATCTTTAAGTTTCTTTCTCTCTGAGCTCTGGTCCCATTGCCACATCTCCTTCTCTCATTCCTACTTTCGTGGCTCCCTCTTAAAAGAACACTTGTGATTATATTGGGCCCAACTGGATAATCTAGGGTAATCTTCCATGTCACATCCTTAATTTAACTTCCTTTGCAAAGCCCCATTCCCTAGCAAGCTAAATATACACAAATTTCAGGTATTGTGACACTGATGTTACTGGGGAGCTATTATTTACCAGGACACACTTTCATCTGTAATACTGCAAGATTTCCAAACTGGTCTTCCTGATTCCACTTTTTTCTCTTTTTTTCACACCAGAAGTTAGATTGATTCTTTTAAAACCTACCAAAATTTTAATTTTTATTGATAGAAAAATTTTATATCAAAGATATGAGTTACATTAAAACCAGTCCATAAATTCAATGCAATTCCACTTAAATTTTATATCTTTCACAAAATATTAAGAGCTGATCAAACAATTAATAAAGAAATGTAAGGGTCCATGAAAAGATAAGACAATTTTTTTTGAAGGAACAAGAATGAATAATATTACTTTAATGGACTTTGAGGAATAGTTAATGGAGTACTAATTAAGATATTAGGGTCCAGGCTGTGGAGTACATGAACAGAGCAATTGCATAGAAAAGAAAGTTCAGGCTAGGCTCGTGGCTCAGCCTGCAATCCCACGCTGTGGGAGGCCGAGGTGAGTGAATTTCCTGAACCCGCGGGTTCGAGACCTGCCCGGGAAATTTGGTGAGACCTCATCTCTACAATAAATCAAAAATTAGCCAGGCATGATAGCGCGCGCCTATAGTTCCGCTACTTGGAAGGCTGAGACGGAAGGATCGCTGGAGCCTAGCAGGTCAAGGCTGCGGTGGCCAGGAGTGTGCCACTGCACTCCAGTCTGGGCAACAGAGTGAGACTCCAACTCAGAAAAAAAAAAAAAAGAAAGTTCATAAAGAAACCCACACATTTATAATAAACTGACACAATGTTGTAGATCAAGAAAGAAGGAGAACTCATTATTATGTATTATTTGGCTATTTTTTGCACGTACAATTAAACTCCTTTAAACTACACAAAGTCACCATCAACTGGGAAGAAAATATAAAAGAATATCCAATGATCTTTCAAAGAGAAAATATCTTAAATAGGCTACACACACAGACACACAAATCCACAAAGCATAAGAGGAGAATTGATAAATATATATACATTAAAATTGAACAATGGCATTCTCTAGAAGAAACCACAGAGAATGAAAAGACAAGCCAGAAACATGAAGAAGAAATATAAAACAGATTTATCCAATAAAGTAGTAGTGCTATGGTCCGAATGTTTGTTTTTGCCCCAAATTCATATGTTGAAATCAAATCATTAGTGCAATAGATTAAGAGGCAGAGTTTTTAGCAGATAGGTTGGGTCAAGAGGATTCAACCCTCATGAATGAGATTAGTATCCTTTTTAAAAAGGTGCTATCTTTGAAGCAGGGAGTGAGCTCTCACCAGGCATTTAATCTGCTGAGGGCTTGATTTTGGATTTCCCAGCCTCTGCAGCCTTGAGCATTCAGTTTCTGTGGTTCATAAATTGCCTAGTCTAAGGTATTTTTGTGTAGCAATCCAAATGTACTAAGACAAGTAATATATATTATCCTAAGCTACAATAAGAACAAGCCAAACATTACTGCAGAAAAATAATCAAGTGACATCAATAGGCTTTCTATAGGTGAGGAGTATTTTATTAAACAAATCAATATATGAAAATATGCCAAACTTAATAATAAGAAATATACAAATTAAAAGCTGGGCATGGTGACTCATGCCTATAATCCTAGCACTTTGGAAAGCAGAAGCAAGAGGATTGACTGAGCCCAGCATGGGCAACTTGGTTCAAGACCAGCATGGGCAACTTGACAAGAACTTATCTCTACAAAAATTCCAAAAATTAACAAGGCATGATGGCACACACCTGTAGTTCCAGCTACTTGGAAGGCTAAGCAGAAGGATCACCTGAGCCCAGCACATCGAGCCTGCAGTGGCCATGAGAATGCTACTGCACTCCAGCTTGGAAAATAAAGTGAGATTCCAACTCAAAAAAAAAAAAAAAAGGAAAGATGCTGGGCTTGGTGGCTCAGCCTGTAATCCCAGCGCTTTGGGAAGCCGAGGTGAGTGGATTGCCTGAGCCCGCGGGTTCGAGATCCGCCTGGGCAACTTGGCGAGACCTCACCTCTACAATAAATAAAAAATTAGCTGGGCGTGGTAGTGCACGCCTGTAGTTCCAGCTACTTGCAAAGTTGAGGCAGAAGGATCGCCAGAGCCCAGCAGGTCGAGGCTGCGGTGACCGGGAGTGTGCCACTGCACTCCAGTCTGGGCGACGGAGTGAGACTCCAACTCAAAAAAAAAAAAAAAGAGAAAAGAGAAGTACAAATTAAAATTACAATGAATATCACTTCAGATAAACTTTATTGGAAAAAGTAACATTAATTTAATTATATTTATTTAATAAAAGCAATTAAAATCAATAAAATTAAATTTAAAAAATTTAAAAATTCCAAAATTTTTATTTATTAAAAACTAAAAGTACTGGTGACAATGTGAAGCAATGATTCATCTTTCATGTTGTTGTTGAGTATTATAAAAATAGGTAGGAATAATTTTGAAAAGAGTTTGGCCTTAATTAGTAAAATTAAGTTACACATACATGCTTAACCAACTCACCTCTCATATGCTAGAGCAGGGGTCAGTAAACTATATCCTTCATTCTAAATTCATCTGCTCCTTTCAAAGAAAAGGTTATTGTCAATACTAAATTTATCTGCTTCTTTCAAAGAAAAAGTTAATGCTGCACAGCTATGCCCATTCATTAATGAATTATCTAGGTTTGCTTTTGTCTTACAACGGCAAAGTAGAGTGGTTGTGGCAGAGACAGTATGGCCCACAAACCCTACATCATTTCCTATCTGGCCGTTTACATTTACTAATTTTTTCCTATAGACCTACTACAACTATGCACCAAAAGATATGAACTGAAATATCTATAGCAGCATTGTTAGAACTCATGCAAAACAACTGTAGTATCAAAAGAGAGTGAATACATGGTTTTATATTCACATAATGACGCAGCATATAGCACAGAAAATGACTGAATTCACATACACTTCCACATGGTGACTCAGAAACAGTGTTGATTAATAAAACAAGTCACAGAATCCATGACAGTGTGACTCCATTTATGTAAAGGTTAAAAAATACATCAAACTAAATAATGTACTGTTTCAGGACACTTAGCTGTAGGGTAAATCTTTAAAGAAAAGAAAAATAGTGACTAACAAAATTTATGGCATTAGTTCTGGTAGAGAAGGATAAGGATAGCAGTAACTGAGGAAAACCACATAGGTGATTTGAAAGTTATTTTTATGTTCTTTCATAGATATTTGTTTCCTAACATTCTCTTACTACATATTATATTTGATCTTTGTATATTTCATATTTTTTAACTTAGTAAAAAAATACATGTATATGTACATATATAAAGTTATATTTTGCAAACTAAACTCTTTCTTAAGTTGGTTGCATTGGATGCTTATACTGTGCCAGCATTATGCTGAGTGATTCACATATTTTATTTCTTCAGTTATGGAAGAGATGATTGTTAGTTATTATATAACTAATATATGCCAAGTACTCCACATATGCTATCTTATTTGATTCCTGCAACAATTCTATATATATGTGTTATTGCTGCTTTACAGTTGGAAATAGGACTAGAAACTGACATAACTTGTTCAATGTAAATTACTTGTCTGGTTATTTCTTAGGTTTGAGGTGAGTGCTCTATGTTTTCTGGATGCCATAGTTATGGTTATAGCATACTAAATGGGAAGGCACTCAGACAACAGCTATACTAGGTGCAGAGCAACAATGTTCTCTAACCGACACACAACCTTACTGCATAGACCAGAGTTTGAGTGGATTGCAGTTGCACATTCATATACTGTTTTAGCCTCAGCTAAAATAGGACAACCTCATGTGTAAAGCAGTAGAAATGTGCCAGGAACACAAAGAAATAAAAACTTTAGTTGATGACATGTGCCACTTATTGGTAGCCCTTTCTTGTTTGGGATTGTGTACTAGTAACGACACCAGTGTTACTCTGCGTGTGTATTTAAGATAAAGCTCTAGAAAAGAAATTCATGTAAATTTGCACATTATTTGGGAGACAGTTCATATCAAATTTTTCTTTTTATTTCTTTTTTTTTCTTAAAAAGATGTGGGGTACAATTCAGGATTAGATATACAAATGTTGATCATGCAGGTACCCTTGTTGATGAGGTATGCCTCTCCTTCTAGCAGTTTCCCTCAACTGCCAATCCCAGCCCCCTCCCCTGACAGTTTACCACTACTGCCAATCCCTTTCTTATAGTATTATAATAGTTCGAGATCCACTTATGAGTGAGAATATATGGTACTTAGTTCTTTGTTTCTGTGATAGATCACTGAGTATGATTGACCCTAAATCCATCCAAGTTGCTGTGAAGTTCATATGTTTGTCCTTTATGGCTGCATAATATTCCATTGTGTATATGTATCAGATCTTTTAATCCAGTCCAGCTTCGATGGGCAACATGGTTGGTTCCATATTTTTGCTATTGTGAATAGAGTTGAAACAAACATACATGTGCAGATATCTTTTTTGTAGAATGATTGAGTTCCTCCGGGTATATTCCCAATAAGGAATTGCTGGGTCATATGGAAGGTCAATTTCTAGTTCTTTCAGAAATCACCATACTGTCTTCCAAAGAGGTTGCACTAGTTTACATTCCCACCAGCAGTGGAGAAGCATTTCTTTTTATCCACATCCTCGCCAGCATCTGTTTTTTGTTTTATTAATGATAGCCATTTTTACTGGTGTTAGGTGGTATCTCAGAGTGGTTTTGATTTGCATTTCTCTGATGATGAGTGCGGTTGAGCACTTTTTCATGTGACTGTTAGCTGCCCATATATCTTCCTTTAAGAAATGTCTATTCATGTCTTTTTCCTACTTTTTAATGGAACTGTTTTATTGCTTTCGGTGCGTTTGAGTTTCTTGTAGATCCTAGATGTTTGGCTTTTGTCAGATATACAGGTGGCAAATATTTTTTCCAATTCTGTGGGCTGTCTCCCTGGTCTCTTGATGGTTTCTTTTGCTTTGCAGAAGCTTGTTAGTTTGATGAGTTCCCACTTGTCCATCTTAATTCTTAAGATATGGGCATTTTGGGCTCTGAATAGGAATTCGTTGCCAGTTTCAATTTCCATAAGGGTGTCTCCTGCATTTTCTAAGATTCTTATAGTTTGAGGTTTTACGTGTAGATTTTTTATCCATTTAGAGTTAATTTTTGTGTATAGTGATAGTTAGGGGTCCTGTTTCAATCTTCTGAATGTGATCAGTCAGTTTTCCCAGCACCACTTGCTGACAAGGATCTCTTTTCCCCAGTGGTTGTTGTTGGAGGTTTTGTCAAAGATGAGTTGGTTGAAAAATTGATACTTTGCTTCCAGAATCTCTATCCTATTCCATTGGTCTATGTGCCTGTTCTTATACCAATACCAGGCTGTTTTGTTTACTGTAGCCTTATAGTGAAGTTTGAAGCCTAGAAGTATGATACTTCCTGCTTTGTTTCTTTTGCTAAGGATTGTTTTTCTTGTTGTGGTCATTTATGTTTCCATATGAATTTCTGTATTGTCATTTCCAGGTCTGAGATGAATGATGTTGGTAACTTAATGGGTATTGCATTGAATCTGTAGATTGCCTTTGGAAGGATGGACATTTTAGCAATGTTGATTCTTACTATCCATGAGCATGCAATATTTTTCCATTTGTTTGAGTCTTCTTGGATTTCTTTGAGCAGTGTTTTGTAGTTCTTATTGTAAAGGTCTTTCACTTCTCTGGTTAGGAAGATGCCAAGGTATTTCATTTTTTTGTTGGCTATTGTAAATGGGATTGTGCTTTTAATTTGGATCTCTGCCTGCTTGTTGTTGGTATATAGGAATGCAGCTGTCTTTTGCACATTTATTTTGGACCCTGAGACTTTGCTGAAGTCCTTTATCAGTGCAAGCAAGATTTTGACTGATTCTCTTGGATTTTCAAGGTATAGGATCATATCATCAGCAAAGAGGGATAATTTGACTTTCTCTTTTCCTATTTGGATACCTCTGTTTTCCTTCCCTTGTCTAATTGCGTGAGCTAGGACATCCAACACAGTGTTGAACAAGAGAGGTGGGAGTGGGCAGCATGTCTTGTTCCAGTGTTCAGGGGAAGTGTTTCCAATTTCTGTCCATTTAGCAACATGTTAGGCTATGGGTTTATCATAAATGGCACTTATTATTTTGAGGTATGTTCCTTCTATACCTAGGTGTTTGAGGGTTTTTATCAAGAGGGGATGCTGGATTTTATCAAAAACTTTTTCTGCATCTGATGATATAATCATGTGGTTCTTGCTTTTAAATCTGTTGATGTATTTAATGACATTTATGGTCTTGCAAATGTTGAACC
>CAUYQG010171376.1:0-13795 GCA_963574415.1 Tarsius wallacei | reverse complement strand
TATAGTTTAGGATGATAATCTTTAAAGATCAAAACAGGATGAACAAAGATACATTGCATGTCCGATCTGTTAGACTGAAACTGATTGCCTTGAAAACAAAAAACATGTAGGGTATAAAAGGAGTTGGAAAACACAATAAATCGGCATTTGTCCTGCTAGCAGCTGAGTCAGTGTCCATGTTTTTTCTCCTGCACCGACGCCGTCCCTCTTTCAGGAAACCCTGATCCACTGGAGCTGGGCTCCAGCACTCTGTGTGTTGTGCTCAACAATTTAAAATGACTTTGTTATGCCAAAAGAATAACGGTGCTTAGACATGATATGGCATACCTCCTAATGTCAGAAAGTAATTTGGTAATAATTGTGAAAACTTTTAAAATTGTTAAATCTCCAGATTTGTTGATTATTTTTGCCTTTTGAGCTATTTTCTCATTAAGGTGTAGCTACAAATGGATTTACACAAAAATAGCCCAAGGGTACATTCTTGGGATAACAAAGAAGACAAGATGTTGGAAGACTGCTTCACCCCTTTCACCTCAAATGGCAGAAGGAAACCCATGTGAAATGAATGATTGGTAGCAGCTATGTGGGACGGGGAAAGAATTCCATAACAAAGTATCCCCATTGCTGTTTCCTAAGCCCTTTTATGCTAAGCACTTTTATTTTCATCTCATTTTACCTGAAGAGGGATTCTGTTTTATAGATGAAAAAACTATGAGTCAAAGAGGTTATGCGTTATTCCTGGGTAGGAAGTGACAGGAATAGGAAGTGAATTCAGTCTTTGGACCTTTGAAAGGAGTAACATATTGATGAGAGTGGGCAGAAAATCTCTGAACATCTCTGAAGTCTTGTCACAGGAAGTGACATGTGTTTTCCCCAATTGGGACATCCCTGAACAAGGTTCAACTTTAAAAGGAACTGCCACTTTATTCAGTATTGAGGTACAACTCTTTAGTCTACCAGATTGGGTTTCTCTATGTTGTATACAGAGCATATATCCTAAGTGATTAGCTTGAACAAAGATGAAGACCTGTGATTAACCCACAAAGGAACCTTAGGTAGCCAGAACTGAGTTCCTCCAGAAGTCTCTGCTCTCATGATTTTACTACGTGATGCACCCCTACAACTTGAACTGAGTTAAGTTAGAACCACTTCTTCATGTAGTATAGTATTTGTTCATTATTAATTGATTCTCATGGATCAAAAGCTGTGTCCCAAATGTGTCTCTTACTGACTTTGCTAGTTATTTCACTCAGGCAGTCCTTACATGGTCTTTGGGAACTCTGATCAGAATGAGAAAAACTAAATTAACTTACTTTGTATCGCCATGTACCCTGATTGGGATGGGAGTAGGCTATATTGAGATATAAACCAATAGGAAAGGTTAAAAAAATTAATTTTAGACAATATATCTGACCCAAACCAGTAACCTGATTTTCTTGCCTCTCATTGGTGTAGTACGATGCAACAATTATGAATCCTGTCTTCAAAGAAATATTAAAGGCTAAATAAATTTCTATAATATGCACATAAATAAAAGAATAGACTATAGTGTTTTGTTCTTTTGTGTTGGTCAGAAAATACATACTTGCATACAAATGATATATACTCACCATAGCTGTGTGCCATATTAAAAATATAAGACTTCACAAATCAATGTGTTCTTCTTGCATCTACAATGGAAGCAAAAATAAGTATCCTCTCATTACTTCTAGCACCATTATTATTCAGATATCTGTTACAAGTCACTCTTCCTCAGGGACTTGTTAGTCAGTTGTTATAGTAGAAAGCATCTGCAAATTTATTTTACATTAAATTTTTAAAAAATAACAATGCAGAGTGCTCCCTTTTAAGTGGGTATCTGAGGTCTTAACAATTCTGGAGTCAGAGGCAGGAGTCTCTGTTAGGTACAAGAAAGGGAAGGCTGGCTGGGGACTGGAAAACCCTAACTCCAGTTCCCACTCTGTCATGAGCCAGATCTGTAAAATCTGGTTGGTATTTAGTTTCTCTGGTTGAAGAAAGAGAAAATTAAAGTAAGAAATATCTTGGGTATCTTCCAGTGACGGATTCTATCAACTCATGCTTCTAAAATCATGGCATTCCAAGTATCATGACAGAACAGTAGATATGATGATTGTCACAAGCATCTCTCACAAATAACCCTTCATAAAAAGTTATAAAATCTTCAGCATGAATCTATACTGTGCCATATGTACTTAATTCTTTTCATTATTAGGTAGATAAATATATGGATAGATTATATAATGGATGGATGGATAGATAAACCAATAGATAGATTGACAGACAGGCAGATAGATGCTGACTTCCTGCTACTATTTTCTTTTTCTTTCTTTCCTTTTTTTGAGACAGGGCTGCACTCTGTCATCCCAGCTGGAATGCAGTGGTGGGATCTTGGCTCACTGCAGTGTCTACTCATGAACTCAAGTGATCCTTCTGTCTCAGCCTCCTTAGTAGCTGGAACTACAGGTGTGTGCCATCATGCCTGGCTATTTTTGTTTGTTTGTTTTACTTTTTGTAGAGACAAGGTCTCACTATGTTACTCAGGCTGATCTCAAATTCTTGAACTCAAGCAATCCTCTGACTTCGGCCTTCCAGAGTCCTGGAATTATAGGTAATAGTCACCGCACCCGGCCTCTACTATTTTCAAGAAATGGTTACATAGCTTTCAGTATTCTAATCACAAACACTGAGCTGCCAGATAAAGCTGGATATTCAGTCAATGCAGATTAATGCTTGTGTTACATGGAAATATGTGTGCCTTCTCCCTCTGAATGAGCTCAATCTGAGAAATTTATTTAGCCTTTAGCTTCAAATTTGATGGACCTGTGGTGACTGTACTTTTCCTTTCCACAGAACAGGTTATAATAAAATAAAACAAGGGGAAGCACTGGAATTGACAAAGATCAAATTCTTTTTACTCTCCCTGGTGAAAATCTAAACTGACAGTTGTCATTTTATAAAGCTGTGACTTTCCTGCAAAATGCAGTCAACCAGGTCCTAAACTGTGTCTTTTCCATTGAGCAACTGAGCTGCAATTGAAATTGAACATTTACTAAGGAGCATAAGGTAGGAGTTAGCTGTTGATTTTTACCTGGAAAAGTTCAGACTGGGAAAATTTGAAATCAAGCCCAGGTTCCTATTTTGTAGTCAAAACATCTATCTTTCCACTGATATGTCTGGTAGTTTCTCTAATGTACTTCAAATCATCTCATCTTTTCAGATGAGGGTCAAAAAAGATACTTTACCTTAGTTCCCCAAATTCATGCTCTCTCTTAGTATTAGGGATAGAGGAAAACTGCATAGTTATTTTGGAATATCCTGAACCTATTCAAAGGTGTTTTAAGGGGTGGGTATGGGATCTCACACTTGTAATCCTAGCACTTTGGGAGGCTGAGGCAGGATTGCTTGAGGCCAGGAGTTTGATGCTAGCCTGGATATCATAATGAGAGCCTATCTCTACAATGAAAAATAAATAAAAAGACACTTTGATAGTGAACATACATGAATGCTTAAAAAATACCACTTATCTCTCCAAGAAAGAAATGAGAGAAAAATGATTGTCATATCAATTTCATACATATGTTGGCATATGCAGTTTAGAGTAATTTTTTTCAGAACTGTTTTTTTGTCTTTGTGGGTGACGTATAGTTATCTTTAAAATGGTCCCCATGAAGTCTGATGTTTTATAGAACATAGTTTGGGACTTGTTTTCCAGCTAGTACCTTTGGACTATTTATATACAAATACTATGTATTACTGAAATAATGATTTCAATTCAGTAAAATAGTATGAGAGGTATCTTTTGCTTACTTGATATCAAATCATCATTCATAGACCTTCTTACTTCAAAGTGATTGTTTTGACTTCATAAATACACAAATATGCTAAGAATGTTTGATTACTTAAAATTTTTGTGGCAGTTCAAAAAAGTGATGGTCTTTACTCAGATAAAGCAAAAAAAATTGGGGCAATTATTCTACACAAGAACATTATTATAGGCAGTGATATAAGAAAACTACCCTCCTTAGGGTAATTTTTAATCTAATTCAAATGATCAGACCACTTAGAGGTAGATGGGGATTTCAAAAATATAAAATATTCTCAAAACTTAAGAAAACTTTTTAGTAATCATATTGACATACATGCATAAGTATATAATACAACAATTAATTTAGGAAACTAATTTAGGGAACAGAAAGTCTCTTTTCATAAACAGAAAAGATGTTCCACCAATTAGTAAATGTAAGATAAAATCATACAGCAAGTCATCTTGATAATACATGTACTGCATATTTAAAAAAACAGAAGAGAAAATCCAACCTGGGATTTTTAAGGCCCATGTCTCAAATGTGAAATACATCAACCATCATTAGTTGTTTATTATTATTATTACTACGAATGTAGATGTGTTTAAATATGAAGATGCAAGCTGAATTGGATGTCCAAAATGTTATAAATGAACATGAGATTTGCCATCCCAGAAGAGAGGAGTGATCTATATTTTTATTATCCTGAAGTCCATTTATATAGCCATGGCAGCACACCCAGCTCTGTATGGTGGGCGTGTGATGCCTGTCTCAGTTCAGTGGGCTTCCTGTCTAAATAAGACTGAAAGCAAAAGAGGGTAAAGACAAAAACCAAATTCACCATCAGAGATACAGAATCGGTCTCATCTTTTTCACAGATCCAGCTCTCTATGACTTTTGTCCAAAGATGCTACCAAGAAGTTCTTTTAAAAAGAGGGGATCTCTTCCATTCTTTCTATCACAATTCAAGAGATTCCCAGATTTAGCACTCTCTTCCTATATTCCCTGGACCTCACCCCAATGATTGTGGCTTTTTTATTTCCTCTTTTTCTTAACCTCATCTGTCATCTAATTCTGAAGATTGTTTCCACATGACCATAACTTGTATGAATGGTCAATGTCTTTTCTAATTGACAGATGTCCCTTCTATGTTCATAGTTAGTGGGGTATAAATTAAGTAGTCATTTTTTCTTCTATCTATAATTCCATGATTAATTTATTTATTCAACAGATATTAAGACTTCCAAACAGTTCTTGTGGATTATTTGGCATCAGAATTGAATAAAAAATTACTTCTATGAAAGATGCATTTTAGTAACAGGATTAGAACTGAGTGAAAATAACACTTAGAACACTATCTAAATTTGAAATATATAATATACCAACTTTTTTTCAAGAGAAAGTAAAAAACTTGAACAGAGCACTAAACCCAAAAAATTATCTTGAATGAACACAAAATTGTTAATTGCACATGGTTGACAAGATTGTGTCATCATCATACCTAGTGGTAAAATATTCTATAATTTCTGAATATGTTTGTGATATTTTGTGATAAACCTAAGATAGAAATGTATTTTGTGCTTATGGAAGAAAATATATTCACACTTAATTGTACTTTTTAAAATGAACTCTTAAAATAGAATTTTAATAATTGTATATAACATTTTTCAACAATATAGTTTTGTAACTTAAAAAGATGTTTTTAAAATATTAAAATCACCCAGCAATCAATTTGTAAATTTTAAATCTCAGAAAACTACTAATAATAAGTCACTTACCTATAATCTATAAATTTTGACTTTTTCATATTTGTATCAAGTAGCCATTTTTAATAGAATAATGGCACAACCAGGTGAAATAACTTGTGTGATTAATGAGTGATAGATATTCCAATTCCGTCACTATCGTTCAAGAACCATCCTTCTTTTTCTTCTTTTTTTTTTTTTTTATTCAAGAGGTACATGTGCAGATTTAGTACATAGGTATTATGTGTGATGTTTAGATTTGGTCTTCTGTTGAGCCTGTCACTCGGGTGGTGCACATGGTACACAGCCCTTACCCTACTCCTCCCTTTAGAAGTCCCCAGTGTCTGTTGTTTCTATTTGTATGCCTGGCTGTATTCACTGTTTAGCTCCTACTTATTAGGAAGATTATGCGGCAATCAGTTTTCTGTTTCTTTAAATATTTGCTTTGGATGATGGTCTCTAGCTACATACATGTCTATTTGATAGAGTGATTTGTGCTCCTTTTGGTATGTACCAAGTAGTAACATTGCTGGGTCAAATGATAAATCTATTTTTAGTTCTTTGAGATATATCCAAACTGCCTTTCATAGTAGATAAACTAACTTGCATTCCCACCAACAGAGTAGGAGTGGGAATCATTCTTCTTTACTCTCCTCCATGAAGTTTCTCTGCAGATTGTGAAATTTTGAAGCATGTAGAAAAGGGAAATGAGAGCTCATGTCAGAGGACAGCATTGTTATTTGTTCAACAAATCCTTTCAATAAATATTTACTGATCTCTGAGCTAGGCCTCCAAGGATGGCTAGGCATTTTATCAATGAACTTAAGTATATAGGAGGACTGTGTGGAATGAAGGATCAGAATGAACAATCATTAAGACAAGAAGGGAGATATCTGAGTGCAAACTAGCCAACCAATTAAATTAGAGCAGAGGGTTCTCTCTCTCTCTCTGACCTCAAGCTCCTGTACTCTCAGATGACCCTTTAAACGCTACATATGTGTACATACATGTGCATACACTCTTTTTCAGTAAACGCTCTGGTTAAGAGCATTGAATGTCCTGATGAATAATTTTTTTGACTTACTCTCATTAAACTGACAGGCAATTCAATCTATAAAGGGTAGTAAATGAATAAAGGTTAGTTAGAGCAGGGAAAGCAAGGTAAGTAAAATGATAGAAATGGAGAGGAGACAGATCTGAGAAAGTCTAGGTAGAGAAGAATGGGAAAGTTCAAGGATAGAAAAGAAGACATCATTTTCCAAACAGCACTTACTGGAGAATCTCCTTTTGTCACTGACTTTGCCTGGACTTCTTTTCTCTTACTCAAACTTGAGTCAAAATTGATTCATGGCCAAATGCCTTCTCCTTCCATCCTCATGTAAAGCAATTAGAATATCACTAACCCAGGTATAGATACATAAAAGAATACAATTACAAGGCAAAAATCAAAAGGACAACACTACTTTGAAAATGTATTTTCTACCATTTTGAGCCAGATTTCACATTTCAGATGACTGCCCCCCAAATAGTTAAGGAAGCTGAGTCTTCATTGTCCCCACTTGTATTCCTTCTTCAAAGAACTCTTAAATTAATCCTGAGCCTGAAACCTGAATGCTTACTCTGATCCTAGAGTTACCTGAGTATTCACCAAATGTAACATCCCCTGGAGGAGTAAATATCACCATTTCTGGCATATGTGAAACATCCAGTATGTTTGTTGAGTACATGAAAGGGTTGGAGACGAAATGACTCACCAATTACACTTTGAGAGAGATCCAAATGTAAAGAGAAAAAGGAATGAGAAGAGGGCATTCATCATAACTGACTCTGGACAAAATTGGAAAGCTGACAAAATTTATTTTTATTGTCTTACTTTCCTAGCAACCTTCATGCCTTCCTACTACAACTCACAGAACCTTGATTGCCCCAGGCTACCTGCAACAGCAAGTAGCAAAACCAGCCTAACTGAATAAATCTCAACTGCTTTGTGCAAAGAAGGTGTAAGTTTCTGCTTATTGTTTATTTGCTTGACAAGGATAGGAAGAAAAATGGAGGTAGCCTGAAGGCACATAGACTTCAGACTAAAAAGCCAAGGTTGAAATTCTGACACTGTCACATCTTATTCCTGTAACTGCTATGGCACTCAATTTCACCTTCTAACTATAGTGATAATGATAACAATTTAATAAATTTACTTTTATTAAATGACCTAAAGTCTTCAAAGGAAAAAGAATCATGTCTGGCACAAAGTAGTTTATTAGAAAGATTTACAAAAGCAGTAATATAGGACTGCTTAACTAATGTTGATTCCTATTTCATGTTTTTCTTTCTCCCTTTTTTTCTTTCTTTTCCTGATTTTCTTTCTTCTTCCATGAATGTTTGTAGTTCCCATAGTACACAGTAAAGTGTCTCCTATGATGAGTTCCCAGATTAAACTAAATTGAATGAGTAAGGTAGTGAATGAATGAGCGAGGAAGTGAATTATTGCTTGGTGGTAATGTTATATATTTTCTTCCCCATCCTTTTGGGAATCTGTAATCATCTTTTGAAGTATCACCAGTCTGAGACATCCATCTGGGGTCAAAAAATTTTCTTACTCAATAGTCTGATGTGCTTAAGAAAAGTTTTGATCTTGTAATTTAGCTGGCTTTTATTCATTATTAGGATTAAAATGATTTTCTTTGTAGCCTTCTACATCCGAAGCAGAAGCAAAAGTTCAGGTCAAAATCTCAAAAGCAGAAAATGTATAAAGCTAAAAAAAAAATAGATATAAACTACACAGACATAGAGATTTTACCACACCTTCTTCAGTAACTGAGGGAACAAGCAGATACATGTAGATATAGCCTGCAGATAAATAAATTTAGCAAACAGGCAATTAGGAAAGACTATTTTTTAAAGTAAGATTTATAATAGATCAAAATTATCAAATACCTAAGAAGAGATGTATAAAGTCATTATTAAGCAAATAAAAGAAGACCTGAATATAAGAAAGATATACCATATTGCTAGATTGGAAAATTCAATATTGTAAAAATATTATCTGTCAAATTGAGCTATAATCATACTATTATCCATATATCTAATTCTAATTATTTTGGGGAAAAATCATCCAAATATTTCTAAATTACATATGAAAATGCAAAAGATAAAGAATAAAAAAAATCTCGAGGGTGAACAAAGCTAGAGCATGAATACTTAACAAATATCAAGAATTACAAAGCTATAATAATTAAGATAGTCTGGAATTAGTTCAATGAGAATCATACAGATGAACAGAACAAAGTTAAAATTCCAGAAACACAAGTATACCGTAAAATCATATTATAGGTGTTATTAGGATGCAGAGCAATCGACGATCTTTTCAATAATGTGATAGACTGAACATGCAAACTGAAAATGGCCAGACTATCCATACAAACAGAACTCTAACTCACAACCTACAGAAACCAGCTTGGAAAACAAACCACAATTTCTGCAACAAACTTTCCAAGCAGCCAAACCATAGTCTTTACAGCAATGAGCCTAAAATGCTAGGACTTGATCAATAACTAACAACTTCCCTAAACTTGGCCCCTGCTGTCTACTTAGGTGCCACTGGGGAAGACAAATGCCCTTTCTCGCCAATCATACAGGATGCTCCACTTGTAGATTCCCTGCCTCCAGCTCCCCCATGACTACAACCTTCAATCAAGTCATACATGAATCTTTCCCCACTTTTGTTTAACCATAACTTTCCCACTCCATTGCCTGCTTTTGAATCTCTGCCAAATGCAATTGAGCTAGCTGATTTCCTGAAAATTTTGACTAGCCTTTGCTTGGGTCTTATTTGAGTGTTTGCAGGATCAACTGGAAAGCCATATTGAAAAAATGAAGTTTAGTCTCCTTTTCTCACAGCATATACAAAAATCAATTTCAAGTAACTCATTGACTTAAAAGTAAAAGACAATAAAAAATGATATAGTAATTGCAGAATAATATATTTGTGACTTGTGGTAAGCAAATATGTTATTTTAGAATGTATATTATAAAACTTAACACAATTTAAGAAAAATGTTAAGATGAACTTCATTAAATTTAAAAATTTTTATTAATCCAAATACACATTTAAGAGATTAAAAATACAAAGCATAGAATGGAGAAGACATTTGCCATACATAAATTTGTCAAAAGACCCATATACAAAATATATAAAGAACTTCTATGAATAAAAAAAAGACAATGCAATAAAATTGGGCAAAAGATACCAGAAAAATTTAACAAAAAAGCACTTTAAAATGCAATAAGCATATGAAAAAGACTTCATACTTAACAAAGAAATGCAAATTGAAACAAAAATGAAATGTCACTACATAACCACCAAAATGGCTAAAACTTAAAAATGATAAAATCTAACAATATCAAGTTTTGAAAATAATTTGGAGCACCCTGAACACATGCAATGCTATTTTAAAAAATACAAGCCAGGTTTGGTGACTCAGCCTGTAATCCCAGCATTTGGGAGGCCGAGGCGAGTGGATTACCTGAGACTGCATGTTGGAGACTAGCCCGGGCAACTTGGCAAGACCTCGTCTCTACAATAAATCAAAAATTAGCCACGTGTGGTAACACATGCCTGTAGTTCTGGATACTTGGAAGACTGAGGTGGAAGAATCACCTTAGTCCAGTGGGTCGACGCTGGGATGACTGTGAGTGTGCCACTGCACTCTAGTCTGGGTGATGGAGTGAGACTATGAATAAAACAAAAATTGGTACAACCACTTTTGGAAACTATTGGTAGTTATTAATAACCTTGAACATTTGCATAATCTATGATCCAGAAATCCACTTCCAGCTATATACCTAACAGAAACAAAAATGTAGGAAAATAGCCTATGGTATGGCAAGATTGACTCTGTATCTTGAAGCAAAACCACCATGATGTCTGATGTCTGATCCCCACATATCAAAGTGTTCTGCAGTAAGGTCTTTAAACAATACATGTAGCATAGATAACCCCTAATAAAGATGCTTGTCTAACCTCTTCAGTGGTCACAATCTTGGCAAAAAGGCATGATCAGCTGCACATGTTTTACCCTAAAAGCATACTATGCAAAGAATACTTTGTGGACAGGTGGGTGTGAGAATCTACCATCTTGTGGCCACCCAGAGACATTAGTTCTGTTTATAAGTCCTTATTAAATATTCCATTCTGAGAATGAATTTGTCAGCCTCTTTCTTTGGCTTCTCAGCTCCCTCAGGCTTTGAGGGGAGGTTTGCATATATCTGCTCACCTGAAGCAGAGTGTAGATGTATAGTATAAGATGGGTACAATAAAGTTTATAACAACTTCACTTAGAATAACCAAAAACTGGGGGTGGAGGAGGAGGGTATCAGTAAAAAAGTAGAGTGTAATATAGTAACATAAAATAATAGAACAATTAAAACTGACTAACACATGATATATACAACATGTTTGACTCTCACAAATGTTACTAAAATTAAGCTGTAAACAAAAGAATGCATACATATGATTTCATTTACATAGAGCTCAAGAAGAGGAACAACAAAAACTAATCTTGGGCTATAAAAATGATGAGTGCAATAGTGAAGAAGAAAGAATATTGAAAGAGACTTCCAGTGTCTGGAAATCTTCAACAACTTGATGTTTGTCCTGATTACACAGGTGAATAGCCTCGCAAAATTTCACTGAACTGCACACTTAAGTTGTGTTCAAGTTGGGTGTAATAACTCCAGGGTACTTTAAGACAAAAAGACTGGGGCAATTGGCATATTTTTACAGTGACGATGGTTTTGGAAGTCTGATGACAAAAGAAGAGTTGGGGGTTGAGCAGAAGACTCATTTGCAGTGCGTCTATGGCGACAGTGGTGGTGGGGAAGGATTGGCGGTATTGAAGTCAAGACCATTCCTGTGTCATCTTGCACCTGCATTTTTTCCTATCTAGACGTCTTCAGTTATTGCTGGTTCTCCAGTATTTCCATTGGTTCTACAAGCTATATACTATCTCATGATTTCTTTTCAGCCTAAATTTTCTGGAGTTTATTTCTGTTGCTTGCAACCAAAAATTTTGGTAAAAACTATAACAGGAATAAAATGTCTGCCTATGAGTGAGAACATGTGGTACTCAAGGAATTGGTGGTATTGGGAACCTGCCAGGGGAGGGGGTCACACATCAATAAGGGCACCTGATCTCAAACCAGGCAAAGTGGGGACCAAAGGGAGGCTCAAACTTTACCTGTACAATGACCACTTGTATACCTAATCCTGAATTGTACCACACATCTTTAAAATAAAAAATAAAATAAAGTCTTAAAGACAATAAAAAAGAATGAAATGTTGCAAATCACTATCTCCAAAATGTTCAGTGGGCAGTGTAAGAGAGGAAAAGTCTCAATATTCCCAGCTGGGATATTTTAAATACTTATTATTTGATAGTAAAGACAATATTTGAACCACAGCTTTTGTGTGTTAGAAGTACATAAGAAGCACAACAATAGCCTAGAAAAAAGAAGCAGCATAATGAATTTCTTGTCAGTTTCAGAAAGAAACAAAGGTATAAGCTTAGCCTGACACTGGCAGTTTTTAAAATAGAAAACCAAAACATATTATTGTTAACAGAGAACCACTTGTATTGTATGATCTAACATCTTTGATCCTCAGAAAGTCCCGAAGGCCCAAATGAGAGTCTTTCTTCTCTAGTAAAAAGTGCCCACAGTCAGTAGGAAAATCTACCCACTCATCTAGTCCCTGTATAAGTCTGACCAGTGGCATTCTTCCCAGCCCTCAAACTAATGGGTTTCACCTCTCTGCTAGACCTCAAAATTACTCAGTTAAGCAAATCACATCTTCTCGTGGGAACCAGGGGCAGACCAACCACTTATTTTCACAAAGCCTGCTCCTCACAGCCCCTTCAGGTTCACTCTGCTACCAAATGTCCCCTATATGGACCCAGCATGTGGTGTCCTCCTCCCCCTTGCTGTAGGCTTATGTGACTACTAAACTGCTTCCAGTCTCTTCTGACCAATGTAAGGTGTTATGTGGACTGCCATCTTGTACTATTTAGGATGGGCCTCATTCCATGACTATAAAGAGGACAACCAAACTCCTCATGAAAATCAAGTTTGAGGAAAAGAAAAAATTCCCAGCAACTCTCCACCAGAATCTGTCATTGTAAATCACCTAAAGGCAGAGCCATCCCTGATATAGACACCTGTACAGTAAGAGCCTTGGAGATGGGCAAAGCTTGGAAGCCATTTACTAGAAGATAAAGATGCCCAGACTCAAGTACTCTTGTTGAGATGAGATCTATGATCTAACTAAAAGCCCAGTTGTGTCCCAAAGTCAATCAGTCCCTCTGCCAGAGAGTTTGGTGTGAATACAGGAGATCTGAAACTACTACAGCCATTCTGCCATTATGAAAATAACCTGATATTATAGAAGACAAAACAGAAAGGCCAGAAAAAACTGGTTCCCTAGCATCTTTGAGCTACTGAATCAAACAAACTCTGAAGCCAGCTTTATCCCTTACCTCCCCATTTCCTACTTAGCGCTCTTTATATCCATAATATTCTGTCATGGACTCAGACAGACAACATGTGTCCTATCCAATCCTACTGGCAGGCTCATCCAAATATAAAATGAATGAATTTGTATGCATTCCATACATATGGCTTTCTTGAAAAATATTGATATTCTACCCCACCTCCCCAAAAAAACACACAGACATGCTAAAGGAAGGTAGCTAGACCCTTTATGTAGAATGAAAGTAACTGAATAGAACAAGAGTTTCCTGGTAGGATTGGGGTGAGTGGCTGGACCCAGTCATGCCCATTTTTCTCAGGTCTTCCCATCACCTCCAATTCTTCATGAAACATACAAACATTATAGGTATTGCACCTACCTGACTAGCCCAGTCTATGGCCATTTATTTTACTTATACTTGACTCTTAAGCAGAGAAGAAATACATGTACTTTTTAAACATTCCCCTCCACATTGTCTTAAGCCATTAGTTATTGTTGCTTGTTGTATATTTCTACCTACATTTTACCACCAACACAACTTTATATATGATATTTTCTTATTGTGATATTGAGGGGTACAGTTAAGGGTTAGGTACACAAATATGTCTCATTCAGGCACCCTTGTTGATAAGAAGTGTCCCCCCATCCCCAGACAGGTATTTACTGCCATTAATCCCTTCCCCTATCCCTCCCATCCCCCCATC
>CAUYQG010171372.1:0-14096 GCA_963574415.1 Tarsius wallacei | reverse complement strand
AAGCCTTTTAAAGCTGGACTTCTCGTTCAACATCTACTCAAAGGTGAGCTCTACGGGAGGAGAGCGGAGAGAGATCCGGGTGTCGCCCACCCGTCCTAGCTATTGCTCGGTCGTCCAAAACTACAGCTCCAGTCGCAACTCGCAGGCACCGCTCAGCAAAACAAAAGCGCTGCGGAGTTCCCGAGACTTGTCCCCCTTTCCTGACCATCCGTCGCCAAATATCATAACCCGAAGGTGCCCCTCCTGGGGCAAAGGAGGCGGCCCCCACCCCCCACCCCAGACAGCAGGGTCCCCTCTAACCACACACACACAGCACTCCCCACGGGAGGAACTCTTGCCAAGGACGCTTCCCCGTCTCGCTCGCTTCGGGGCTGTTGGGACGCCCAGGGATGCCCATCTCCGCAGGGGTGACGGGGCCCAGCCGCCGCCCGGAGCCCGCCCGCCCGGCCCCAGCGCCCGCAGGGCCCGAGGCGCAGAGGAGCCCGAAGCCGCGGGGGCGCCGGCCAGCACCGACGACCGTCCGGCCTCCCCCGGGGCACGCGGGCCCGCCCCGGCCTGTCGGAACGCGGCTCCCACCCGGCCGGCTCGCGGAGGCCAGCGCGCTCGGCCGCGGCCAGCCCTGCGCCCAGCCCGCCGCGGGGACCGCGGCCGCGGCGCCCGGGGCAGCGGGGGAGCGGCTCCTCGCCCCCGCGCCGCCCGAGCCCCGGCCCGGCCCCGGCCCCCGCGGGCGCCGAGGGCCGAGGCCCCGCCGCCCGGCCGCTGCGCCCGAGCGCGGGGCTCGCCCGCCGCCGCCTCCCGCGCGCGCCCCGGCCCCGGCGGCCCCGGCCTCACCTCTCGGGGCGGCCATGGCGCCCGGACAGCCCCGCGCGGAACTGACGCGCGGCCCCTCGCGCGCCGGGAGCCCGGAGCCAAGGACCGCCCCCCGCGGCCATAGAGCGGAAGCGCTCGGCCTAGAGCGCCCCGCGGGCCGGCCTCCAGCCTCCCGCCCGGCGCGGCGCCGAGACGGGGCCCGGCCGCCCGAGCTACGCCGCCGTGCCGGGAGCCCGGCTGAGGGGAGGCCTCTGTGGCCGCGCCCGCGATCGCCGGCGAGGGGGACTCGGCCGAAGACTGCCCCGCCGCTCCCGGCCGGCTGCGGACGTGGAGTCCGGGCGCGCTGCCTTCTGGGAGTCGTAGTCCTCCCGCGGGGACCCGGCGGCCGAGAGAGGTCTGGGGCGCGTCGAGGGAATGCCCCCCGTCCGAGCTGGCGGAGACGCGCCCACCCTCGCGGAGGACGGAGACGACTTGCGGCGGCCTGCGGGACTTCCGCCCGGCTCGTTCCCGCCATGGTCGCCTCCCGTTTGAGAGTTTGTGCTGCAAGAGGAGGACTGACGGCGGCGGGAAACTGGGCGGGGGGGGGGATGAACGTTGGTCAATATCTGTCTGGGGACGGGGGGGGCACACCTCATCAACAAGGGTCCCTGCACAATGCATATTTGCATACCTAACCCTTAACTGCACCCCACAGTTTTCAAATAAAAAATACTTTAAAAATACAAATAAAATTTTAATGAAAAAAGCCAAAAAAACCCCAAAAGAGTTTACGCTGCATACAGTTCAGAGGTCCTGCCTGTGTCCTCACCGTCAGCATCGTCAATTGATTTTATTTGCCCAGCCAGCCATGCTCCCTACATGATCGTCGGGGCCTCGGACATGTTAGATGTGTCAACGGGAACTTGAGGCACTAGAATCTCCGCTTTCACTAGGGGCTGTTCATGAGTATAACTGATATTGGAAATAATTCATTGGTAAAATGAGTGATGTGATGATGGGTGGATTGGGCCGGGCACGGGGGCTCAGCCCGTAGTCCCAGCACTTTGGGAGGCTGAGGCGAGAGGATTGCCTGAGCCAGGGGGTTCGAGACCCGCCCGGGCCACTTGGCCAGACCTCGTCCCTGCAATAAATCAAAAATTAGCCGGGCGTGGTAGCACGCGCCTGTAGTTCCAGCTACTTAGAAGGCCGGGGCGGAAGGATCGCCGGAGCTCAGAGGAACAAGGATGCAAGATTCTGAGATGCCCAGCAACTCACACCTTCTATAGCATCATCTTCCCCAAAATTGTCTTTTACAGGGTCAAGTGGTAAATGTTATATACCATTATCTTGCCACCAGATTGTCACAGTTATGGTGGTGGGTACAATGCCGTCGAGCCATTGTTGTGGCATTTCTGGTTCACGTAACATCATACTGTTGAATCCTACTTTCTTATAACATTTTATTGTCCTCAAAGACTTCTCTATTGGCATGAACTTTGGCCAGGGGTATGTGTGTGTGTGTGTGTGTGTTTGTTTCAGAGTCTCACCCTGTCACCCGGGTTGGGGTGCAGTGGCACACTCACAGCCACCGCAGCCTCGACCTGCTGGATTCAGACGATTCTTCCACCTCAGCCTCCCAAGTAGCTGGAACTACAGGCATGCACCACTATGCCTGGATACATTTTTTAATTCTTATAGAGACAAGGTCTCGCCAAGTTGCCTAGGCTGGTCTCAAATGCCTGAGCTCAGGCAATCCTCCCACCCCCGCCTCCCAAAGTGCTCTTAATTAAGCGCCCGGCTTTGACTAGGTTTTGATGCCCCTTTGTCCCAGATCAATCAGCTCAAGACCACCAGGGACAAACCTGTCAAAACTATAGTCTGAAAGAGTCAAGTTTATTGATGCAGTCCAGTGAGGGAATGCGAACACCAGAGGAACCGTGGGATGTCTAAGGAAACAAAGAAAAAGATTTATAGGATTTAAGGGAAGGATGGAGTTTGGTGAAATGTAAAGGAAGCAGTGTTTTGATAGACTCAGGCAGGACTGGGTGTAAAGAGGTCAACATCAGATCTGGATTATAGAATACCTTAGCATCTTGTTTCTTGGAATCTACAAAGTTATCACAGATGTGGAATGTTATATTCAGGAGCCTCTTAAATGAAGTCTTTACCTCTAAGTTGGAAATTAAGGAAGCTTCTCTGTATCAAAGTGAGATTCTCCAAGCAAGAGTGGGGTGTTTCATTCTTACTGACAAAATTTCAAGCCACAAGTCTCCTTATAGTGTATGATGTTGGAGAACAAAGTTTGTCAGTGAATTAGAAAGTAAACACTCAAAGAATGGGGGTTATTATACTTGACAGCCTCACTATCCTTAGAAGAAATATTCCCCATTAACTTTGCAGATGTTTTTATCTGTGTATGTTATTCCAACCCAATTCATGTCCAACTAGGTATTTACAGTCTTAGTCTGAGCTAATTTTTACTTTGTAACTAAATTATCCTCAGTCTTAGAGAAAAAAATAACATTTAATGTCTTTCTTTTATGTCTATCTAGATTTCTTTATAACCCTGGTTACAGCGAGAAGCAGCAATCCTCAACATGAGTGAGGTACAAGGTCATTTGCTTGATAAGCTCACCTCACAGTGCTTCAAGCAGCCATTGTTATTTTAGACCCTAGTGATATTCCTGATCATCACTAGCATACTGCAATATTTGCCTCAATACCCGTCTCTCTCTGCTCAGGTATGAGAGCTACCCTAGTCTCAATAAATTGTATAAAAGTACTATCGCCACTATGACAGCCATTGACAATAAAGTAAAGGTATGAACTTAATTAAGAGGCTGTGGGGAAGCAAATACCAAAAGACTTAAGGAGGTTATTGTGAAATTCAAATATAGTAGCTATATAATAGATTATTAAATGTGTTGATGTTTTAGTAAACAGTTAATCCAAGAATAGACATATACAGACACCAAAACAAAATTGTTTCCTTGACGTTCAAGCCTATTACTCTCATTCTGCTATTAAGAAAAGTGTCCGGCTGGGCATGGCAGCTCACGCCTGAAATCCCAGCACTTTGGGAGGCAGAGGCGAGAAGATTGCCTGAGCCCAAGGGTTAGAGACCAGCCTGGGCAACTTGGCAAGGCCTCGTCTCTACAATAAATCGAAAAATTAGCCAGGCATGGTGGCACATATCTGTGGTCCCAGCTATTTAGAAGGCTGAGGCAGAAGGATTGCCTGAGCCCAGCAGGTCGAGGCTGCAGTGGCTGTGAGCGTGCTACTGCACTCTAGCCTGGGCGACAGAGTGAGACTCCTAGTCAGAAAGAAAAGAAAAGCATCCAAAACCAATTTGCTAAATTTTTGTTATTTTAAAATGATTCTTTCCTATGGTGTATTATTACTAAAAACAAGCCAAAGGATTATTACATTTTATAACTGAGAAAATAAAAAGATGCGGGGAGATCATGTAAAATTCAATGTTAAACATGAGTAATAATCACCAGTGTCCAAACATTTCTTATTCGAACTTCATTTTTGCTTGCTTCTGGTTCCTTTTTGGCTATCATAATCTCCTTTTTCTTTTCCTACCAAAGCCATTGAAGTCTGTGCCTATTTCTACCATCTTATGCTTAACTTGCTGCAATCTTACTTCTACTCAAGCCAACTCTATCGAGGGAGTTCAGTAGTTGCCTACTCTGTTGACCTTTTCTAATTCATCATCCTGAAAGCCATAATGTGCCAAGCATTATTCTCGGCATTAACTGGGGGCCTAGAAAACAAAAAGTGGGGAAAATGGGAATGGTGGTGCAGTAGAAATGAAACAGTGCAGTCTCTACTACCTTGGCTAAAGTTGACAAAACACTTAACATGTAAATTATTTTCACGGGTCAACCTCATCTAGTTCTCAGGACAATCCACTGAGTTGGAAACGATTATGATCCCAACTTTTTAAATAGAGAAACTGCAGCAACACGGCTTATAGCATTCTCGTCCACGACCAGGGATAACTTTACATCTTTTTTCGACTCTTTTGTCTGCTACTCTATCTTATTTTGTCTCCTCTTGCTCCTCATCCCCCGCCATTCCCATGAATGTGCCCTCCCACATTCTCTTCATCTAGCCCAAATTCCTATCGCCTCTGCTTCACTGTCCTTGCCATCGCTTAAACTCAGACTTTCTAGTGCTGAGCATGTTATCGTTTTGACCAACCAGCTCCTCCTCCCAGTTATCCTTGGTCTTCTAGGGCAGAACCCTTGAGGTCATGATTTTGCTTCTGCTTCCGTTTCCCGAGCTGTTCTGTCCCCTCGCTGCAAGCTAGCACCTGCCCTCCGTGTCCTCCACGACCACATGCAAGGGTCTTGCAACAGTTTCCCAGTCATCCCCCCAGTTCCAGTATCCCTTCCCCACACTTGATCTTCTAGTTAAGAATCTGCCATCATGTTCTAGTGTCCTACCACTCTGCCTGGCTCTCCAAAACAAGTCCTCCAAAATAGTACACCAATTCTGCTTATTCAATTTTATTGACCAGCACGTCCCCCAAAATAACCTCCCTCTTCTTTCCTGCCTTTTTTCTTCCCCTTTTGCAGTAACTACTTGACTGCTGAACTCCTTATCAACTTCTTCCTTGACTATTAAAATAGTCCCTCAACCATTACCCGTATGCCAGTTGGTCCCTTACTCATTTGTTTTATTCCAGTCATTCATTAATCCAACAAGATACTATATAAATGTCAGGGATATAAAAATGACTTACGCACAGTTCAAATTTCAAGAAACTCACAGTCTAATAGGGAGGATACAGATGCATACCTATCTATATACACTAATGTATTTTAAAAGCCACAGTAAGAGTAGGAACTGGCTGGGCATGGTGGCTCACGCTGGTCATCCTGGCACTTTGGGAGACCAAGGTGATAGGATTGCTTGAGCCCAGGAGTTTGAGACCAGCCTGGAGAACACAGCAGGACCTTGTCTCTACAAAAAAAAAAGTAGCCAGGCGTGGTGGCACGTATTCCTAGTTCCAAACTACTTGAGAAGCGGAGGCAGAAGGACCACCTGAGCCCAGGACGTCGAGGCTACAGTGAGCCGTGATCATAAGAGAAGTAAAATCTGATCAGGCTGCTCGAGGACAAATAGAATTTCGAGGGGGTGCCTGTGGAGTACATTCCAGGGGATAGAGTGAAAAGCAAAAGCAAGAGTTGCGGTATTAAAGACAGTGGCCTAGTTGAAGAGTTTTGGTTCAATTTGGCAAACGTGTATGGCATGTGGAAGACAGTATGCGAAGGGCAGAGGAGGAAACTGGAAGATAGATGGAAATCGTATTTTGAAACGTTTTACATAATAGGCGAAGATGTTTTTACTTGATCCCCCGGGTAATGGAGAAGAGTCTTGGCATGTTTTTAAGCAAGGGAAGTAAAGGCTGGAGGAAGGAGAGAGCCTGGTGACATGGTAAGACTTATGTGTAAGAAAATTATCCTGATGAATCACATAAAAAATAATCTGCAGGACAAAATTCTAAGTTACAGCAGTGGAGGTGAAAAGAGGAAGATGTGGATCTCAAAAACAGTTCAGGCCAAGTCAGCAGGGCTTGATGACCGTTTGCGTGTAGGGGCTGGGAGAAAGACAATCAAGTTTTTTTTTTTTTTTGAGTTGGAGTCTCACTCTGTCACCCAGCCTCCCAAAGGCGCGGGATTACAGGCTGAGCCACCGAGCCCAGCTGACAATAAAGTTTTAAATTTATGCTGCTGAGTAAGGCAGTGATGCCTTTGACCACAGAAAAAAGTAAAGAGGGAGAGGAAACACACTTGGTAGAGAACATTATTTTGGTCTGTGACCTGCTAAAATGGGAACAGCCATCAGACACTGGGCCCAACATACGGCTGGAAATCTCTAGGAGGGTGGGGCTTGAGCAGACCGTGGAGGTCCTGGGAGAGGATGAGTTTGCCATCACATCTAGCTCCCTTTATTCGGACTCTGTGGTACACATCAGGTGACTTTCTGATATTGGCCTTTCAAGTTGGATTTGGCATTTTTTATTCACTTGGCCATTTTACTTCTGGCCCTAATTTGATAACTCTAAATTGTGGCTCATGGCCAGTTGTTTTCTATATTTAGGAGTCTTGCAGACTCGAATGAGGGTTCATTGAACAGATAAAGATACCTGATTTTATAAATGTTAGTCTCACCCCACTCCCCAGGCCCTGCCTTAACAGCCAGCCAGCCCATCTTAAACATCATTTTAAAACTACAGGTATGAAAAATCATCAAAACTTAGGTTTGTTTGAAGTTTATCCATAGAGAATTGATTTCAAAGCACATTCATATTATAAATAATGATTAACCTACATAGAGAGCAAATTATACAAACACCATAATAAAAGTCACCTGGGCAGAAAAAAATCTGCTACATAGAAATGACCTCCCAGCTACTTAGAGCAAGATTAACAGGGCTTCCATCTAGAACCTTTATTACCCTTGGGCTGGCGATTGAAGTATGCAAGACAGTAATAAACCACAGCTTAAAAATTTAACTGTCAGTAATTCACAGGGTCCTAAACATAGCTACCTATTGGGTCAGGCAAATAGGGCAGAGGCATGAAGTGGGAGGCTCCCAGGACAGCAGGAACTAAGTTGACACACAAGTTCATAGCATTTGTTTTTGGCATGGCAACACTGCAGTGTCAGGAGTTTGTTTATCATATATCATTTAGACTAACAATGTTGTACTTGTGATATGCCTTGCATTTTGCAGACTTGAAGGCAGTTAATGCTATTTGTGGGCTAAAATACATGGAATGTCAAGTGGAAAAAACCAAACACTCTCAACATGTTCTTCCGTTTGAGTTTAACAGAGGAGTAAAAACAGCAGAGGCAACTGGAAACGTGCCACATACGGGGAAAATGCCATGAGAGCAGCATGGCAAGAAAATGTTTTGTCGTTTCAAAGAGGGTCATTTTTATCTGAGTGATTCTCCACATTCAGGAAGACCATCAAGCTTTGATGAAGACTGTTTACAAGCTTTAATCCACGATGATCCATGTCAGTCAACCTGAGAACTGGCAAATGTGATGAACTGGGACCAACCATTGTGTGACATTTGCATTCCACGGGCAAGTGAAAAAGCACTACAATGGTATGCATCAACCCAATAGGTTAGACAATGGAGGCCTGGAAGGGCCTGCTCTATGAGAGAGCATAGCGCCTACTTGTAGGAATGCTCACCAAATGTTACCAGATATTCTGACTTTTTTCAAAAGGCCAGAAATACAGACTTTATGTAAAATTTCCAGAGTTTGAAAAATATCATGTGGACCTTTATTCCAATTTGTTCCAAATCAGTAATTGATATATTTTATAATATATCAATTTAATCGATATTAACATTTAATAGCTATTAAAGCTGAAAATATCAATTAGGTTTTAAAATTTTAATACTTAACATTAAATTTGATTTTAGAAACCATAATCTTGCAATATATTTATATCTAAAGGACATCATAATTTCAATCTTAATGTTGCCAAGCTTTCTCTAATAAATTAAAGATAAAAAGACGGTTTTCCATTTCAACTTTACTAGAATGAAAAATGGGTTACAGAAAACTTTTAGCTTGACAGAATTTGGTAAACCGGTGAACAGTCACACAGCCAATGAATATGCCATCCACACAAAGTCAGTTTCCATAGATGTTACTTTTAAGTATTTGTCATCTTTCATGATTGTACAACAGCCTCTACCTAGGTTTCGTCAACAGCTCTAGTTAAGTTCACCTTGACCCCATGGGTGACTTTGCTCTGTTCCCCACGAAGACCAGCTACATAAATCTGGGGCCGGGGCACTCCAGTGCTGGCCTCCCTCATGGACTGGGTGCTAGCATTCTTTGAAGAATACACCTGAGAATAATTTTCTCTTCTCAGGTGACTAAGGTCAGTCTGTACCGAGTGAGTAAGTTTCTGACGCAGATTAGCCTAAATAGAAAGAGAATACAGAAATGAATGTTTCTCTAAAAAAAGAAATAATATATTATCAGGTATTAGTAAATATAATCTGTCTATTTTTGTACTCAATTCACAAAGAATCCTATAACATAGCATTTTTCTAAAATTAGAACATTAGAAAATCTAGAACAAAATAGAAAATTAAGTATCCTTTATTGCGTAGAAAAGTATATAAAATGTTGAAAATAGACCCAAAGAAAGAACATACAGATTCGAAGTTACAGTGAGCTCAATTATTTATTAATATGATCTTCTAATTCCTTCATTATGATATTTTGGGATTCGTACAAATTAGATTTTTCCACAATACTTTTTTTGGGTTTTCTGCATCAGGGTCTCACTCTGTCACCCAGGCTGGAGTACAGTGGTGCAAATATGGCTCACCAAAGCCTTGACCACAAGGGACTACAGGTGCATCTATTTTTTTTTTTTTTAGAGACCAAGTCTCACTATATTGCCTAGGCCTGTCTCGAACTTCTGGACTCAAGCAATCCTCTCGCCTCTACTTCCCAAAGTTCTGGGATTACAGGCATGAGCCACCACACCAGGCCCACACTTGTTTCTTTTTTTTAACACAAAAAATTTAAGAGTTATACAGTATATATTTTAAATGGGCTTTACCCTAGATTTTTAATATAAAAAGCTCTGATGTTTTCCATTCAAATTTTTTATTATTCCACATTTTGCTTACTCCCTTTATGAGATTAAACGGATGACTCAAGCTGGGAGGGCAAGGAAGAGCTGATAAAAGGGGAGTAAGGGCTGCTGTAGTTAAAGACCAAGAAAAAACGCAGAAGGTTCACAGCGTGTGAGTGAAGTAGGAAAGACCTGGGACTGGAGGAAACATTTCAGGGAGACAGCAGGTGACTGAGAACCCAAACTACCCCCCACTCCCAAGCTCACTGTCTACATTAATATGATTTCTATTCCACCGTCATCATTAGCAATTTTACTACTCCAAAAGACTCTTACCCAAGAAAATGACTTGATTGCTCACTCCAGAACTTCCTGAAAGATGCGCCAACTCTTCAGTGGTAAGCATCAACACATCGCTTAAGCCCTAAGAGCCTCTGCATCCTCGAAAACCGTCTCCTTGCTATTCTCACCAATGCTGGACTGCGTTTTCTTGAGCCTTACCCAATCCTATTCAAACCCCCATCCTATCCCCAATCCACCTCAGGCATGAAAGACCTGTCTTAACAAACCTCAGATTCTCAGTAAATTCTGGGTTTACAGTTCCTCTTCTGGGACACTGCCAAAATTCTGTTGAGATCGCGTCTCCCCTCATGGCCGTAAGCCATACACTGGGCTTTGTGTTATCAAAAGGTTGGGTTGGTAACGCTTGGGGAACTGTCATTCAATGTAATGCAGTTCTAGGGCACAATTAGGGCTAAGGTGGGAATAAAAAGTAAGGAGAGACTGAGAAATGGGACGGGGGGTTTGGTTAGCATGAAGTTCATCCCCTTTGAATACCTCATTCTCTTAACATTTCCAGTCCATGCCTATGTTGGTAAGTTAAATTATCTATATACAAATGAGATCTATACTGAGTTTCTTGCTAACAAAAATAAAGATCATAATTTATAATTTTCCAGCTTTACATTGTAAGATTGTCTTATAATTTTAAGCATGATGATGCTCAGTGGCTCATGCCTGTAATCCCAGAGACCAAGGTGGGAGAATTGTTTGGGAAGAAACTCTCATATCCCATCTGGTCATACTTCCCTCCTCTTCTTTGCCTATTGGTGTTTCAAGACCAACTTAAAATGCCACCTAAGTTAATTTGGTAGCATTTTTGTTTTACTTCTGTTACACCACTTGCCAAGAGGTACTGAAATCGTTTATGTGCAACAGTATCACTTGCTAGACTATTAGCCTCTGAAGAACAAAGTAGTGATATAAATGTTACACAATAAATGTCTGATGAACTTAACTGAGTTTAATAGGTAACAGAAAAGAAATGGGAGTTGAACATTTCATGAAATATAGAAGAGTAACAGGTAGGAAGGCATGCTAACAGAACCAGAATCCGGAAGATACTCCTATATGGGGATGCTGATCCTTCCTCAGTCCAGGAAATTAGGAAACTAAAAATCTGCCCCCGGAGTGAGTGGTAAAGGAAATAAGGTGGTCAGTGGGAAGCCTGTGCAGGACTGAGTGAGCATGTACAGGCTCTCAAACTCTGAAATGTTTCCTCCAGACCCAGGTCTCTCCTCCGCTCACATGATCTAACGCCTTCTGGGGTTTTCCTTGGTCTTGACCATCACAGCAGCAACCCTCTCCTTTTAATAAGCTCCTCCTTGCTTCCCAGCCTGAATATGTAGTGAGAGACCATATATGACAATGGAACTCTGACTCACTCTGCATCAGCCAGTCTGGGAAGCCCAATCTTGACCTCTGCAGTTGTAGCAATCAGCCCAGAATGTTCAGGACTTGACTAGTTTCTCTATTTTTTGCCCCTCCTCCCCCAACTCAAGACCCACCAGAGAAAGCCAAAAACGCTCACCAAACCAACCACATAAGATGTCTTGCTTCTGCTCAGTGATCTGTTACAGAAACAAAGACCAGAGTGCCATATTTCTCACTCATAAGTGGACCTTGAACAATTATCAAAATATTCTAAGAAAGGGACTAGCAGTAGTGGAAAACTGCCAGGGGAGGGGTGCACACCTCATCGACAAGGGTCCTGCATAATGAGCATTTGTATACTTAACCCTGAATTGCACCCCCCATCTTTAAAATAAATTTTAAAAAAAGATGTCTTGCTTCTAGTGAGCTTGCCTCCAGTTTTCTCATGTCAACAACCTCAGTCAGAAGACACCTGAATCCTTCCCCCTTTTCTGACTATAAAACTTTCCCACTCCAGCCGGCTTTGAATTTGCCAAACTCAAGTAAAAGCAGCAGACTCCCTTGCTATGGCAAGTTCTAAATAAATAGCCTCTGTTCTCATTGGATGGTCTTTATTTCCACACTTGATTTCAGTTAAAGAAATGGACAACATATACTAAAGAGGGCTACAGACATAAAATATTTTACCTAATTCACACTATAAATATTTGCTTTTTAAAATGATAATATACCATAAAAAGAAGTAAATGGGGAGAATTCCACTGAGTCAGATAGGGATGAGAGTTTCAAAGACAGGCTTTAAGGGTAGGCATCTATACTGTGATTAAGGTGACCGAGAGTCAGAGGATGAGAATGTCCAGGGTCTGGAGAAAATCTGCTGATAATCAGAGGGCACAATATCTGTGCTCTAATAGAGAAGCCCCCCCCCAAAAAAAAGAATAGTATACTTTAAATTATTAGAGGAAGTCATGAGTGCTTTAAATACTAACACAAAGTTTCAAAACTGATAGATTGGAGAGAGAGAGAGAGAGCGTGCAAGTATCACTGTTGTAATTACTAGTTACTAAAATTTGAGAGTAGTTTTCTTTTTCTTTTCTTTTCTTCTCCTTCCCTTCCTCCCTACCTTCCTTTCTTTCTTTTTGACAGAGGATTCTCACTCTGTCATCGAGGTTGGAGTGCAGTGGTACAATCTTGGCTCACTGCAGCCTAGACCTGGGCTCAATTGATCCTCCAGCCTCAGCCTCCTGAGTAGGTGGGACTACAGGCACACACCACCACATCCAGCCAATTTTTTGATTTTTTGTAGAGATGAGTTCTTACTATGTTGTCCAGACTGGTTTCAAACTTCTGGTCTCAAGCAATTCTCCCACCTCGGCCTGCCAAAGTGCTAGGATTACAGGCGCTATGCCTGGCAAGAGTAGTTTCATGCTTCTATGTTTCTACATATGCACAAAATTATTATTTTTTGTTATTGTTTTATTTTGAGACAGGGTCTTGCTGTGCTGCCCAGGCTGGAGTGCAGTAGCACGAGCATAGCTCACATCAGCCTTGAACTCCTAGGCTTAAGTGATGCTCCCTTCTAGCCTCCTGAGTAGCCAGGACCACAGGCACTTGACACCATACTTGAGTAATTAAAAAAAGAATTTAGAGAGATGGGGTCTCACTGTGTTTCCCAGGTTGGTCTAAAGCTCCTGGCCTCAAGTGATCCTCCCACCTTGGCTCCCAAAGTGCTGGGATTACAGGTGTGAGCCACCGTGCTTAGCCATGAGCCACCATGCCTGGCCATGCCTAAAATTAGGAGATAATTTTACAATGTAAAGCTGGAAAATTATGATCATTATTTTTGTTAGCAAAGAACTCTGTACAGAACTCATTTTATATAAATAATTTAACAACTCTGAGTAACAACATATTAAAATTCCCTAGCCTATAAATAATAATAACTTACCAATAGGTACTGATATAGTTTTAACAGTATCACTTAGTATTTAGAAAATATTGTTACAAACCAGTTTTATGGCTTTTCTTCTTAACTCCCATTCATTCCACTCATACGATCTCACATATGTTGGTGGCAATATGTGTGTATCCGTCTGTGTGCTACTCTCACACTTTGTAATTGGTTTTATATAATGTTTGTCAACATCTCTCATCTAAAGAAATGAAGTTTTGAAATTAGTGCCTATAAAAATTAAACATTACTTACAGATAACTAAAAATATTTAGCTAAAACTCACAAAAAAACTAGAAAAACAAGATTTGGGGGGCATAGAATATACATCCAAGTACCAGCAGAGAAAATAAGCACATAATTAGTGACCTAAATGTAATTCTTTCTGTGGACATTATGGCTTTATGCTTGATTTCGTTAACTTAATTGGTATTCTGAAAGGGAAAAACATTCCTCAAGTCCAAGTCAAGTATCTCTCCCCACTTTGCACAACTGGTAGCATGAGTGAATATCACATTGGAAATGGATAGAAATTTAAAATATCTATTAAATATTAGTCATAAATCACATCTATCTAAACTATCAAAATCTCTTTAGGACATATCTTGAGATCAAACTATGCAAACATAGCAGATTATTATCCAAGGTTTTTGTTTTGTTTTGTTTTTGAATATATTGATTTTCTGCTGGGGAACCCAATATTAAGTATGCAGTAATTCCAGGCTAAACAAGATATGATTGTGCTGCAGGTGAAGTTGTTGGAAATAGTGATAGAGGTTTTGTTTTGTTTTTGAGTTGGAGTCTCACTCTGTCACCCAGGCTGGAGAGCAGTGACATGCTCACGGCCACCACAGCCTTGACCTGCTGGGCTCAGGCAATCCTTCCGCCTCAGCCTTCCAAGTAGCTGGAACTATAGGCATGCGCCACCACACCAAGATAATTTTTTCATTTATTGTACCGATGAGATCTTGCCAAGTTGTCCAGGCTGGTCTTGAAACCGTGGGCTCAGGC